>PIJE02000154.1:414287-449287 GCA_002895965.2 Coryphaenoides rupestris
CTCAGGTGAACCATACGGGCTCCAGAGTGGCCGGCGTGGTGGAGCTGTCCTCTGGGCGCAGGAGGCTGTGGGCGCAGTGTGAGCTCGCCACCATCGAGGGCGGCTACAGACAGGCCATGGAGCTCAACCACACCTTCCCACAGGTATTTTGTAAACCCACAATATGCAATGCTTCCATCCATGCGGTCGCGCACACCGCACCACAATGAATGATGGGCAGCCATTGAAGCTTAGAAGAACACAGAAAGAAGTCCACTGAGGTTTTTTTTCAAGGATGTGAGCCGGCCCTGTTATTACGATGCATTATGCGTCATGCCGACCCCGTTGATCAGGCCAGGTTTTTGTTTTTGAAAAAAAAAAACCTAGCTGAAGCCACTGCCGCGGGCGATGGCGGTGCGGACCCTGTACGAGACGCGGAACTGGAGCCACCAGATCCAGCATGGAGCGGTGTGGGGCAACCAGGAGGTCAGCCTGACTGGCGTCTACTCTGTGCCTCCCTCGCTGGAGATGGGGAACCACGTGCTGAAGGGTAAGCTGAAACGAACACCCCCTCAGGAAGTGATTATTGCCGTCTTGGTTCCATCTTGCTTGTAAACACTAGTTGGGCAGGGGGAACTGAGTTTGGGGCGGGAATTCTGCATTCAGTTCCTAGCTAGCGTTTAGAACCAAGATGGCCGCTAGGTGAGTAAGACCCCTAAGCTAACGTAGCCTGGTCGGTTCTGTTCTGTTCTGTTCTGTTGTAGTTCACATGGCTTCCGTTCCCCGGCTGAGTGGCTTAGAGGTGAGTCTGGAGCGCTCCCTGCACGGACTACAGGACTCCGTGCGGCTGGACTGGAGCCGACATGGACGCCTGGAGCAGGTCAGAGCCAAGGGCCAAACCCCGTGTCCACCTTCCCCACAGCAGTGGCACCCTACCAGTCTCCTATAAGCAACCGAAACAAAGTTCTCAACTGAAATCACTTAAGATAAGATAAGATAAGATAGAACTTTATTAATCCCAAAGGAAATTCTTGTGCCAGGTTGCATAGCAATACAGTAAAACAATAGAGAAATAAACAGAATAATAAAAATAAACTAACAGATTTACAAATGTACAGTCCTAGTAGAATAAAAATATAGGTGAAATATAAAAGACAATTATATAGGCAAGATAAGGTATTCAGTCTGCGAAAACAATTTGCCATAATTGAAGTGTAATACAACTGTGATGATAATAATAATAATAATGGTAAGAGGACGTATTAAGAATATTGCACATAATGTTGAAAGGTAATGTAGAAGAGGTAATTGCACATGATGACGATAATAATAATCCTCCCTGTAGCACAATATCACCACGGATACAGCGTTCCAGCACAGTGAACATTCATAAAGCCCCTTTGTAGTTGTTGTGTCTTGAAGCTCCACCTGTGTGTGAAATGGGGATGTTCTCCGGCAGACAAGGGATAGTTAGTTCCATCACAGGGCCATTCGTCAATCTCAGCACCTGCATTGGCGAGATGAAAATCTCTCCCCGGAAAAGCCTCCCATATGGAACAACTCCATATGGGAGGCTTTCAAGGAAGGATGATTTCGCTCGCCATCACATCTGGCTGCCTCGGAGGTGTCGGAGTGATCGGCCAGGTGATGTCTTCGTTTTTATGGTGCATTGGGGGAAAAATAAAAACTATGAAACTGCAACAACTGAAGCCTGAGCAGGACAGTTCCTCCCCGCCGTCCCTGTCATTAGGTTAGTGTTCGGCACTATGAAATGTCCGGCCGGAAGACATGATTCATAAAGGCTTTTTGCCTTTATGAAAACATTGGCCCCCTGATGTTACACAGCCTTTTTTTTCTTTTACTCAAAGACAGTACTGGTTGATGGGGAGGGGTGCTGCGGTGTCTGATGTGCTTTGTGCGTTTGCCTGTGTGTCTTGTCTTGACTCTGTCTGTCTCTTTCTCTCTTTTTCCCTCTCTGTTTGTCTCTCTCCCGATATCTCTCTCTTTCTCTTGCTCTCTCTCTCTTTCCCGCTGTCTGTCTGTCTGTCTTGTCTGTCTATCTGTCTTTCTGTGTGTCTGTCTCTTTCTGTGTCTCTCTCTCTCTTTGTATCTGTTTGTCTCTCTGTTTGTCTGTCTGTCTCTCTCCCTCTCGGTCTCTCTCACTCTCTTTGTATCTGTCTGTCTCTCTGTCTGTCTGTCTGTCTGTCTGCCTCTGTCTCTCTGTCTGTCTGTCTGTAGGTGCATGCTGCCAGGCAGTGGAGTGTCTCAGGGGACAGGAGTGAGGACCCGTGTGGATCTGAGGCAGCCCTTCACCGCCTCCCTGTCCCAGGTCTCCCTCCACACTGTGTCCCATGTCTCCCCCGCGGCCCAGTGGAGCCGGCATGAGGTGCGCACCTTGGTCCACCAGTTGGTCCATCCATTGGTCCAAATGTTGGTCCACCCATTTGTCCACACATTGGTCAACCCATTGGTCCAAACATTGGTTCACACATTGGTCCATGAGTTGGCCCACCCATTGGTCTTGAATTGGCCCACCCATTGGTCCCATGAATTGGCCCACCCATTGGTCCACACGTTAGTCCAAACGTTGGTCCACCCATTGGTCCAAATGTTGGTCCACCCATTGGTCCAAATGTTGGTCCACCCATTGGTCCGCACATTGGTCCACCCATTGGTCACACGTTGGTCCACCCATTGGTCCATCCATTGGTCCACCCATTGGTCCATGGAGTCATGAGATCACATCTCTTGGTTCTGGTTAAAGCCTGGCAGCTAAGTTCTGTACAGTCTGTAGTCAGTCAGGATATGTCATAGGATATGGCATATGGTATTTCATAGGATATTCCATAGGATATTTCAGAGGATATGTCATATGGTATTTGATAGGATATTTCCGAGGATATTTCAGAGGATATTTCATATATTTCATAGGATATTTCAGGCCTGTTGTTGTTGCACTCCTATAGTTGATTGGACGGCACTGCAGGAAAAAAATGTGCTTGAGTTTAAAGTGTCTCCATTGAGTTAACCTAGGTACTCTCTCTCTCTCTCTCTCTCTCTCCCCCCCCCCCCCCCTCTCTCTCCCTCTCTCCCCCCCCCCCCCCCTCTCTCTCTCTCTGTCTTGCCCAGGGCCACCTGTCGTGGACCAGCCCGGAGCTGCTCAACGTCTCACTGACGCTCAGCGGGCACTGGCACAACGACTCCCACCGCGGGGGGCGGGGGTGTGGCTTGTTCACCTCACAGGTACCCCACCACCGCCTCCGTCAAGACACACCCATCAAGTCCCACTCAAAGCTAATTGACTCTACTGTATCGCGTCACATGAGCGATTTCTCTATGTATGTGTGTGTTGTGTTGTGTGTGTGTGTGTGTGTGTGTGTGTGTGTGTGTCTGTGTGTGTGTGTGTGTGTGTGTGTGTGTGTGTGTGTGTGTGTGTGTGTGTGTAGACACGGTCTCCGTTGAAGGGCTGTGTTTCCGTGGCCCAGGACGGAGGCTTGTACTCTCAGAGTGCGGAGCTGAGGTGGGCCAACAGCAGCGTCAAGCAAGGCCTGAAGTTCCAGGTAGCGAATGCCGCCGACGCCGCCACTAACAGTAACAGGGCCATCCCATCCCATAATGTCCAAATACACACCACAGGGAAGCAGACACGATTCAAGATTCAAGAACTTTATTCGTCACGTACACATACAGGATATGCAGTGAAACGGAAATGGAGATGTTCTAAAGACAACTTGAATTGGAGGGATCAGAACCAGAACATCTAGAATATTTACAATATTTAATAAAGTAAAAAATGTATGAAAAAAATATAGAATGAAAAAAATATAGAATAACGTGAATACAGACCATGTGTGTCTCCATGTATGTATGTCATAACATACATGCAGTGTGTGTGCGTGCGTGTGTGTGCCTGTGTGTGCGTGCGTGTGTGTGTGTGTGTGTGTGTGTGTGTGTGTGTGTGTGTGTGTACGTGCGTACGTACCGGTGTGCATCTGTGTGTGTGTGTGCGTGTGTCTGTATGTGTGTGTGTGTGTGTGTGTGTGTAGCGAGGGCCGAGGGGGATGCGGTCGCTGCAGGTGACCGTCGGGGGGGACAACGTGTCCCCCGATCCGTGTCCGTCCCACTCGCTGGTGTCCAAGGTCCAGACGAACCTGAAGGACCACCTGGAACACACCGTGCTGCTGGCCCTGTGTCCTCCTCAGCCCGTGAGTCCACACACACACACACACACACACACACACACATACACACACACACACACACACACACACACACACACACACACACACACACATAGACACACACACACACACACACACACACACATAGACGCACAGTTGCACACACACACACACACACGCACACACACACACACACACACACACACACACACACACACACATAACACACACACAACATTCTGCTGCAAATCTTATAACCAGAGGATGTTTTTTAACAACCATTTATACAACAATTTTCCTTTTCTTCTTTTGACGACATCATAAAATATAACGATAGACATTCCAAGCTTACCGTAATTTCCGGACTATAAGACGCATCTGAATATAAGCCGCACCAGCTAAATTTGAGGGAAAATACAGATTGTTCCATATATAAGCCACACCCGACTATAAGCCGCAGGTGTTTTAATGTTTAATTGCCGTATATAAGGGTTCCTGCTACCACGGAGGGGATTGTCGGGACAGAGATGACTGTTTGGTAACGCAAAGCGTCCCATTTATTAACATTTGGGAAACACAATAAATCTTTCAATCAAACAATCAAACTTTCACATCTTTGACATGACGAACAGCATTCGTGCAGTACACAAATAATACAACGGTGCGCTCCCAGCGCACGTCCTGTAGTCATAGTAGTAGTGCAGTATAACAAAAAACAAAGCTTACAGCACTTGACGAGGCAAAAATGTTAAATGGCAAAATTTAATTCGTTTTTAAAAGTGCTTGCCTGTAACACGGCAGTAAAGGTGCAGTAACACGGCTGCTTAAAAAATAACCAGCATCTTTTCCCAAAAGTGCCAACACAGCAGTAAAGGTGCAGTAACGCAGCCGTTTACTGTATCAAAACAACAAGCCCGTTATACCAGAAAAGTCAGCCATTACCCCGTGTCATCGTCTTCCTCCTGCGTACTAAAACCACCGAAGTCCTCTTCGTCGGTGTCGGAAACGAACAGGCCGAGAATGGCCATAATGAGGGTGTGTGCATGAACACTTTCTTGGCGCAAACTGTCTCGCTCTCCTACTATCTGTCTCGCTCTCGTGTTTTGCTCTCGTTACCTGGCGCGAACTGTCTTTTTTCCCTCGCTCTCCTACTATCTGTCTCGCTCATGGCGTGTTTTGCTCTCGTTAACTGGCGCGAACTGTCTGTCTCCTCTTGCGCTTCCTTGATAGTGGCGCCCCTGGTGGCCGTTAGCTTGTAAAAATCCATAGATAAGCCGCACCGTTGTATAAGCCGCAGGGTCCAAAGCAAGTGGAAAAAGCCGCGGCTTATAGTCCGGAAATTACGGTAATTAAAAAAACAGCAATACCTTCAAATGTAAAAAAAGAAAGGAAAGCATTGGTTCAAGATTCAAGATTTCTTTATCTAACGAGTTACAATGGAATGCTTACTCCCCATTCGCTCCTGCAGGATTCTTCTAAACAAATTCTAAACAACTCTAAACAACAACAATTAGTAATGGTACCGAGTGAGTACAGTAAGAACTTAACCTAACCCTAACTGCTCCTGACGTGTTGGTTGTTACCCTTGCATGGTTGGCACCGCCACTGGTGAATGTCAGGCAACTGTAAAGCGCTTTGGATAAAAGCGATATATAAATGTAATCCATTTACCATTCATGAATCTGAGAGGATGGGCAAGCTGTCAATCTGGGTGGGCTTGCACACATCTAGTCACATCCATAGATCCGCCTCTGACACACACACACACACACACACACACACGCATGCACACACACGCATGCACACACACGCATGCACACACACGCATGCACACACGCATGCTTGTCACTTTTTACTGTACTTATTAGGAACTATCTTCTGAGTTGTTTTAGAATTTATTAATGTTTACAAGAATGCTGTTTAGAAGAATTTACTGTACTTATTAGGATGTTTAGAGTTGTTTTAGAATGTATGTTTAGAAGAAAACTGCAGGAGTGAATGGGAAGTAAGCATTGCATTGTACTTGTTACATATGGCAATAAAGAAATCTTGAATCACACACACACTCAAGTGTATTTCTTCCACAGAAAACAGTCCAGCTGTTTTGTGTCTGCCCCCCAACACAGCCACCTGCTTTGGGTTCAAGTCGACTCCATAGAGTCGACTTGAACTTCAAACTTGAACTTCAAAACATGAACAATTTGAGGATTTTCCGTCAATTGATAGGGGTTTGATAGGGGTTAAATTGAATACATTGACAATTGACAACAGCAAAACATAGTGTGTGTGTGTCTCGGAAGGGGAAACTTGATTCAAAACATGAACAATTTGACAATGTCAATTTAATTCATTTTTTGATCGTTCAAACTTCGATCGTTCAATTTAATACATTGACAATTGAGAACAGCAAAACATAGTTTGTGTGTGTGTGTGTGTGTGTGTGTGTTGACATGTGTTTATGTGCGGTTGTATGCATGTGTGTTGCCATGTATCGGTGAATGTATGTATGTGACTCTTCACATGTGTGTATGCGTGCATGTGTGTGAGTTGCCATGTGTATGTATGTGTGAGTGTGTGTGTGTGTGTGTGTGTGTGTGCGTGAGAGTGTGTGTGTGCATGTGCACATGCGTGTACTGTGCTTCCGTGTGCGTGTGTGTGTGTGTTGTACACGTGTCCGTGTGTTGACATGTATGTATGTGTGTATGTGTGTGTGTGTGTGTGTGTGTGTGTGTGTGTGTGTATGTGCATTCCTCCTCCTCCTCATCCCACCACCACCGCCACCAGACTCTGTCCTGGTCGGGGTCCCACCGGCTGACCCCTGGGAGGCAGGAGCTGCTCTATTCCCACAGTCGCCTCTCCGTGGGGGGTCCACCGCTCCACGCCAGCCTCACCCTGGCCCTGCGCAACGCCTCCACCGCCCAGATCACCAACGTGTCCCTCTCCGCCGAGGTAAGGCAGGGGACCATGGGTAGGATCCATATTAATGGTGCGTTCCATTTATACTCGGAAGTCTGAATTTCTGAGTTCCAAGTCGGAAGTTTCAGGGGAGCTCTCTCTGAAGTCGGATTTCCAACTCGGAAAAGTCGGAAGAATCTCACAACCCTGACTATGAAATCCTATAACAGTGGTGAAAGCTGTAATAATATACAGTTTTTTAGCACTTCTGTATATTTGTGTCTCATTAAATCAGTGCTACACACAGTACTGTCCAACTTCTACTTGTGGACATGTTGCGACGGTGTTTGTATGCGCAAAATGTCGCGTAATACGTTGTTATCAACTGGTATCGCTAACAATGGCTAACCTGGCTAGAGCAAACCCAAGCACAACAAAAGTTTTCCTGGATGCGTCCATCTTGGTTTTCCGGCTTTTGTAACTGGAACGCGGTCAACTCAGGTGTGACGTCATTCCCAGCTCCGACTTCTGACTTCCGAGGGAAATGGAACACAGCAGACAAGTCACCGTATGGCCAAACGCCGGAAATATCCAGATCCAGACTTGGCGTACGCGCACCGGCAGGCAATTGTCCCTTCATAACGCGCCTCTTATCCCGCCCCCCGCTGATGAAGTATTGAGCTGACTTTGAATTAAGATTTGACTTGACTATAGGTTAGGCTATATCTTTTCAAATCGAATGGTGCTTCATAGTCATCATAGTTATGGCTCACTGCTTGCGCAATTTCAAATAACATTGCTGGCTTGAATGTTTATGATAATGTGGATCTATAATGTATTACATCTGTGAGAAGCTAAATCTGCATTCAGTTCCCACCTCATCATCTGCATCGCCAATTTCCCTTATCTCCAAAAATTGCGTACGCTAGGATATACGAGAATAGAATAGAATTGGAAGTCATTGTGACCACGCCCACCCGCTTGCCTTGCCTGCCCACTCCACAGTCTAAGGTGGGCAACTGGAGTCTGGAGGTGGGGGCCCGAGCCCTGTCCTCTACCCAGGGACCGGAGTTCCACGGCCAGGCCACGCTGGACCGCAACGACACCCTCTGGCTGAGAGGATCCATGCAGAACAGATGTGTCCGCACCACAGCTGGCTACACAGCTGGTAGATATGGAGTCATCAATATAGCAATCAGCGTGAAGTTATGCGACGTTTCATGGTTGTGGAAGCAATTGAAACACATGTGCTTGCGTGTGTGTGTGTGTGTGTGTGTCTGGTTTTGTGGGTGGTTGTGTGGGGCCGTGTGTGTGTGCATGCATCTGGGTTTCTACATGTGTACTGTATGTGTCTGCGTGTGTGTGTGTGTGTTTTGTGTGTGTGTGTGTGTGTGTGTGTGTGTCTGGTTTTGTGGGTGGTTGTGTGGGGCCGTGTGTGTGTGCATGGCATCTGGGTTTCTACATGTGTACTGTATGTGTCTGCGTGTGTGTGTGTGTGTGTGTGTGTGTGTGTGGTGTGTGTGTGTCTGGTTTTGTGGGTGGTTGTGTGGGGCCGTGTGTGTGTGCATGCATCTGGGTTTCTACATGTGTACTGTATGTGTCTGCGTGTGTGTGTGTGTGTTTGTGTGTGTGTGTGTGTGTGTGTGTGTGTGTGTCTGGTTTTGTGGGTGGTTGTGTGGGGCCGTGTGTGTGTGCATGCATCTGGGTTTCTTCATGTGTACTGTATGTGTCTGCGTGTGTGTGTGTGTGTTTGTGTGTGTCGTTTCTTGCCCTTAGTGGGTCGGGGCTAGGGCGGTGTCATCAATCACGTTTGGCCCATAACAATCTGGCCTGTAAAGCCCTTTGAGTCTGTCTTGTGATTAAAGGCTATACAAATAAAATTTTATTGAATGTGTGTGTGGTGTGTGTGTGTGTGTGTGTGTGTTTCGGTAGTTCCTGGGCCAGATGAGGACCTAAGTCTTGCCATGTGTCTGGACACACGAAACAAGCTGACACTGGACCTGCAGAGGCGAGCGGGCCCCTCCGGTCCGGAAGGCCTCGCCACCGTCTCAGTGGAAACCACCAATCAAAAGCTCATGGTCAAAGCGCAGAGCTGCTACGAAAGACTCCTCGCAGCAGAGGTACGGGTGGTCCTGGGGAATCTCTAAACAAACAAACTTATTGTGAAAGCCTCTCTGTTAAAAGCGATGTTGTTACGTTGCTACAGGCCAGGGTTGAGTACCTGAGCGCGCAGGTGAGCTCCAAGGTGTTAAAGAAACTCAAGACTATTCAGCACCTTCTCATGGAGTCCAGACAACAGGTACGTGTCATGATGGTAATGGAGTTTCCTCTTTTAATGGAAGATGCTCCTGTTGCCATGGTAATGGTACAGGGCAGGGCAGGGGCGGGGCCGAGTACAGGACAGAGCGGGAACGGTCTTTGGGCCTTTTAGTTCATCGGGATTACGAGGGCTTCGAACCGACACTTATGCTGGATGACATCCTCGCAAAACGTGGGGAGCAGACCAAATATAATGTTTCATGTTGTGTTTATGTTCTTCATAAACGCATACTGCCCAGTAAGATACATGATTGTGAATGTGTTAATATTCCTTGGAGTTAAGATAAGATAAGATAAGATAAGAAGATAAAAACGAATTAATCCTGAAGGAAATTCTTCTGCCAACATAAAAATAAAAACAATATAAGAATAAACATAAGAATAAAAACAATAGAATAATAAATGTAAAGTGTATAAGCTTAATAGAATAACAATAAAAGTAAGTAAGATACATTTAGTAAAAAAAAAATAAGTTAACTACAACAGAAAAGTTGGCAATGGTACTTTTTCGAATTGAGAATATTGCACTGTTGTAACTCTCTTTGCTTCAAAGTCTCGAGAGGGAGGCTTACTCCGGGAGATGAGTGCCTTGCTCACCAACCTGACCTTGCGGGCCGAGTCGCTCGTTGCGCCGAAGGACGGCGGTTTGTGGGCGCGGTGGCGCCACGGGCCCCTGAGGGCCGTCCTCACCGACAGCGTCCCCCGGTGCCTGGCTCTGCTGCAGCACACCTCGGCCCTGGGGCAGCAGGAGCTCCGACGTGAGTTTTCCAGACGTCATCATCAACATCGAGTGTTGAAGCCCAAGCTAGCGTCGTCCAATCAGATCGCAGCTCTGTTGGTGTGAACACCAACGGCATCCAAACGGCAGCAACTGCTATCTTTTCTATAGCTAAATACACGATGTCCGAGTTAAAAGCGCTGAACTTGTCATGTGTTGACCGCTTAAAGGATAATAACTCTCTGGGAAATACTGCTCGTACTCAATCTACGTCCACTCAAGTACTTGTTTTTGCTACTACCGATGATTGCTATAAGTCAGAAGTGTTATAACATGATGGAAACGGTGCCTTTGTGTGTCATTCCAAGTCAATATCCCGCCAAATCTCACGGCTAAATATTCAGCCATGACTTTGAAAATCTTTGAGAATCAGAAACACGCCAAACTCTTGCCAGTGTTCTGTCAATATGCGCTACCTATCAACTCTCCAATACACTTCCACCATTCTCTCCCTGCAACAACTCAAGTGATTAGCCACACTGGAACATGAGATTACACCCAGACCAGTGAACTTGTGTCTCAACTCTCTTCTACGTCTGACTGCACCTCCTCTCTCACGTCTCCAAGGGCCGCTGTCCACGGTGGCGGGCGTGTACCACGACTTGACAGGGCAGCGGGCGGAGGTCCTGTGGCGGGAGGCGGTGTCCGGGTGGGCGGCCAGGCTGTCGGAGGTGCTGCCCCCCTTGCTGGAGAGCCCCCAGCTGCGGCCGCTGGCCCAGGCCGCCCTGGCTACCCTGGGCACGGCCCTGGATGTGGTGAGAGAGAGAAAGAGCCTGCCCTGCCTGGTCTCCCATTGGCCGACCGCCCTGGTCTCCCATTGGCCGCTTTACCAATCCCTTAAACAGAAGAAATGTTCTGTTCTGTTCAGTTTTCTCACAGATATTTTTGTGTGTGTGTGTGTGTGTGTGTGTGTGTGTGTACACCTGTGCTCATGTGTGTGTGTGTGTGTGTGTGTGTGTATATGCCTGTGCGCTCACTCACGCATACGTGTGTGTGTGTGTTTGTGTGCGCGTGTGCCTCTGCATACATGTGTGTATGTGTGTGTGTTTGTGTGTGCCTGTGCTTGTGCGTGTGCGTGTGCCTGTGTGTGTGTGCCCGTGTGTGTGCGTGTGTGTGTGTGCGTGTGCCTATGCCTGTACCTGTACGTGCATGTGTGAATGTGTGTGTGTGTGTGTGTGTGTGTGTGCCCGTGTGTGTGCCCATGTGTGTGTGTGTGTGTGCCTGTGTGTGTGCCCATGCATCTGTGTGTGTGTGTGTCTCTATTAGGCAGGACAACAGACTTTCCTGTGGGCGGAGTCCAAGCTGACGGCGGCCCTGTCTGGTATCCGGACTCGTCTGGCCGCTGTCTACCAGCTCTCCCCCAGGTAGCTCTCGTCCCCAGCATACCAGATGAAATGAAAAACACCCTCCCTCTCTGCTCCGCTGCTGGGAAGACACAGGTCGCAATGGAGACAGGGGGGTGGGGGGGCGGGGGGTCTTAGGGGATTATGGGAAAGAACAGCATGCGCCTCCCAAAAGCCTACGAGGTAAACATCGAAGGCTTAGCGGTGCTCCTTGAACATGTTTTTTTGATCACACAGTTCATACGTCTCAGCTGTTCATACATCTGTTTGTGTGTAAACTTTATAATAGCGGCCACTAGTGGCTGAACGAACAAAAAGGCACCCGAACCGCGCTCCCCCCACCCCACGTGGAGAAGGACCCACGGGAGAGCAGAACTACCAGCAAACAACAACAACATCTTACATGGTTTTCGACCTGGTTGGGTCTTGTGTTTCATTTTGCGTTTTCCGTTTTAGCGACTGCTCCGTGTCCGTGGCGCTGCCCCTGCCCCTGCCCCTAGTGCGGGCCCCCTGGCCTCGCGGGGCCCCGGAGGCCGGCCTCATGGAAGTTCTGCTGGAGGAGTGGCTCCTGGGGCCTCTGAGGGCCCTCACGTCCGTCAGGCCCGCCGCAGAGTTCTACCGCCTCAAGCACCGGCTCATGGACAGCCCCTTCGGCTGTAAGGCCCCCCGGCCCGCGCTCGCACTCTCACAGCATCCATGCATTTAAGATAAGATAAAGATAGGATAAAACTTCATTCATCTAGAAGAGGCTCGATGGAAGTGCCAGAGGTTGCATAGCAATAGAATAATAAACAATAGAATATAAAAAATTAAATAACAAATGTACAAATTGACATTGAATAAGCCTAAGAAAACACTATGTACACAACCATGCACATTTTGTTATTTATGCACTAAAATGTGTGATCCTGTGACCCAGTCTCAGTTGAAGGGCAGTGCTAAATGTTCTTTAATTGTCCTTTTGATCTTTTAATATCGTCAATCTACATCCCTCTATCTGTCTGTCTGCCTGTCTGTCTCTCTGTCTGTGTGTCTGTCTGTCTCTCTGTCTCTCTGTCTGTCTGTCTCTCTGTCTGCCTGCCTGCCTGTCTGTCTCTCTGTCTATCTGTCTGTCTGCCTGTCTGTCTCTCTGTCTGCCTGTCTCTCTGTCTGCCTGTCTCTCTGCCTTCATCTCTTTTACTTCTCTTTCATCTTCTCTCCGTACGGTCTTGCGGCACCAGACCAGGCCCTGCTGGTGGCTGACCAGTATGTGGTGTCGTTCGATGGCGTCCTGCACGAGCTCCCCGCTACCACCGGGTGGTGTCCCACCGCGGCGGTGGTGCTGGCTCAGGACCGCGCCCAGAGCCCCGCCTTCACGCTGCTGCTGCTGCCACCGAGTCCCCGCCCACCGTCGCATCACTCCCTGTTGGTGGCCCTGAACGGCAGTGCGCTCATCCGGTCCACCGGACGACAGGTGTTCCTCACGTGCCTTGCGACGATGATAGAACCGAGGATTGAGAACCCGGTTGCCTGGCAACTACAGGGGTCCTACAGGTTTGCTGGTTTTGATTCCTCCTCAGGGCCCCTACTGTGGCGTTTCTTGAGGCAACAAAGGCCAGGCAAAGCGGTTTCCCACAGAGACGCTGGTGCGTCCACCATCATAGGCCTTATATTAAGATGGACCTTCTGTTGCAGGTGAAGACCAGTTGCCACCCCACCGCTGCCAGCAGGGAGCCACTGGTGACCATCCGTAGAAGCGCACATGCTGGTTGGAGGTGTCCAATCAGGACGGAGTGTCGCTGTCATGTGATCCGTCGCTCGAGCTATGCAGCCTCACGCTTGACGGATGGCTGCATGGTAGGGAGAACACAGAGTACTTCTAGTTAAGCACTGAATACAGCTAATCTGTGTTAAACTTGGTACCAGGTTCGATTCCCATGTCTTCCTGTAGGCATACTTGAGCAAGAAGCCTACATGCTCATTCATGGCATGTCTCTGAATCCCTCTGTTGAGTATATTACTATATTGTAATGTATTACTATAGTGTATATTACTACTACTATAATCAATACACTCAAATAATATTATACTCAAATACTATGCCATACAATACTATATATTGCACACATACTACAGCATATACTATACTCCACTAATATCTGAGTATGTATTAATACAACTACTATATATTACTATATTTGAGTGTTTTATTGTATTATTTTTATGATATTTTATTTGAGCGTATTACTATAAAGTATTGCACCGTCTGACATGCGCTGGGCGGGGTCTCCGTGCAGGCAGATCTGTGGGGCTGCTGGGAACCAATGACAACGAAGCAGGGAACGACCTGCCCCTTCCCCACGGACCCCAGGGGGTCAGCTGGGCCAACCTCCTCCGGAGCTGGCAGGTAGGCAGGATGCTATTATAGTCAATCAATGCGTGTGTGTGTGTGTGCGTGTGTGTGCGTCTCTATGAAAGAGGAGGAATTAAATGTGCAAGGTAATAATTTAGGGAATGTATGAGAGAATGAAAGACAGATGGATGTATGGAGAGAGAGAGAGAGAGAGAGAGAGAGAGAGAGAGAGAGAGAGAGAAAGAATGAAAAAAGAAAGAAAGAGCAATTATGTACGAATGTGCGGCCGTGGTCATGCATCTCTGTGTGTATGTGTGTTCCTGTATCAGTGTGTTTCTGCACATACTGTGTGTGTGTGTGTTTGCGTGTGTGTGTGTGTACCACGTGTCAGTGCCCGCCCTCAAACAATCCATCCTGCTATGTGTACCTGAACCACCGGCTGTGGGCTACATTGTTCCTCCACCCTCCCCCGCCCTCCTCCCACCCTCCCCCCTGCCCCTCTCCCCCCAGGTCTTGCCTAACTGTAGCCGCCGAGCGCCACCGGATCCCCCGGAGCTCTGCTCCAGAGCCACACCGCAAGGCCCAGCCGGGTGCCACGCCCTCTTCTCCTCACCCGACTCCCCCCTTAGCTCCTGCTTCAGAGTGGTGAAGTAGGGGGGAGGGGGGGGGGGGCAGGGGGAGAACGTCTTTGGGCCACACCGTAGTTTGGTTCGTTACCGTTACCGTGCATCTAGCATTCCGTAGAGTTCGGTTTGGAACGCCTACATGACTGTTGCCAGAGAGAGAAAGTTAACTCTCTTTCCCCCCCCCGCCATGCTGAGGCATTCCCACAATGCTTCCAGACGTCCACATCGGTATGAACCTTAAGTCATCGAAGACATCGGTATGTTGGTACGAAGAAGAGCTTAACATGGGAGGGGTGAAAACAGCAGATCCAGAAACAAGCAGAGTGTGAGTTATGAAGTTATGAAGCAGTCGGGATTGATGGTTTTATCATTTACACGAGCTCCCTCTGTCTATTTATCCTTTTACTCGCAGGCTTTTGCTATTTTCTTTCTCTTCTCTTTTCACAATCGATTCTTCATGAGCCTCAAGAGACTCACTTGGCACTGTAAAATAAATAACACTATTTCAAAGTTGGTAGGATAGCCTAGAGTCCGCTATGGTGGTCAACTCCCAGCTGAAAGCTATTGGATGGATTCCAGAGTCTTCAGTCCACCCCCTCTTGGCGTTCCTGGAGCAAAATTCCCTAAATTACTTGTGACCTAATTACATCCATACTTCAGTAGACAATAGTCGATAGATTATGGATGTCACCGCGGTGCATGATTTCTCTGTTGGACGGCTTTCCCCCCCCTCTGCAACTGAAGCCAGCTGTCTCCAGTGTTCACAGACATCTTGAACACACAAAACATCCACCATCGTTCCCAAAAAGCAGAGGATCCTGGGCCTTCATGACCGCAGACGGGTCGTCCCTGACTGACCTCTGTGCTAATGAAGACCTTGTGCTGACCCCCCAGCTGAGCGGTGCCTGAGTAGTGACTTCCTGACAGACAGGAAGTCTCAGAGCCGCTGACCAATCGGCACCGGAGACCCACCAGGCTGTGTGTTCTTTTCTCTCCCCACACAAACAGTTGCTCCTCAAGCCACCCTGCTCCAATGGGGAGATGACAAATTCTTCTTCAAATTCTTCAGTGTTTTGTCCGACCTCACACCGAAGTCACTTGTATGTGCTAATATACTTCAAAGTCAAGCAAATAATTCGGATTCGGATTGTAAAATAACAAAGGATCATGGAGGGTTTGAGCAAAATTCTGCCATTGACCTACTCTTCTACGACAGTCATGGTCTGGGGTCTACTAAATGACTCAATAGAAACTGTACATTACCCACAAACATGTTGTGGGTTATCTTTAGTTTGTGACGCAAGCAAAAGTCCTGTTCAGTCACAACACCACACACACACACACACACATGCACACACACACATGCACACACACACACACATCCATGCGTCCATCCGTTGAATGAATGCATGGCCCCTGTCCCCCCCTCTCGATGTTAATGGACTGCTGTTTTCTGTGACCCTCCACGCATGTGTTTTCCACCGACCCGGCCAACTGGCAGGTGGACCCGGGCCAGTTCCTTGCGGTGTGCAAGCGGAGCCCCTGCACCTCGTCCCCAGAGCTTGTCACCAGGTCCCCCTGCAGACTGGCCGCCGCATTCGTCCACCTCTGCCAGCGGAACCACGTGCCCCTGGACCTGCCCGGCCAGTGCTGTAAGTCCAATGTTCGCCGTCGATGTTGTTGTTTGTAATTTTTCCGTCCCTCATGTGTCACAGGTTTTTTCAAGGCCAAATAGTACACTGTTGATGATTAGGGGTGGGCCTGATAGCAGTATTGCCATTGGCGGACATATGATTTATGGTTTACAGCACGATCTCTGAACCGTTCCTCAAGATTCAAGTTTCAGGATTCTGACGGTCCACTTAGTCGATGAAGCTCGACCGCTGACGCAGCTTCTGCTCACAGACGTCGTGTTTCCCAGAGGACTGTACTGGACCATAAGTAATGGCGCAAGGCATTGAGCGATGTGCTGACCTCTTGAGGGATGGCCTCGGGGCCAGTAAGGACCCAAGGACCCAAAAGCAGACTCGGTAGACAAAACGGATGACTATGTGGTTATTTAATGAAAAAAAAACAACAACGAAGATACAGGATAGGCTAAGGCAAAATCCAGTAGTCAGGAAAAACTGGCCACTGGCGATTGGTCGCTTCCCTTGTCACTCAGCCAGTGACCAGGGATGTGGTTAAAACATGGACTGGAATAAGACACTAGACCGGACTCAAAGGAAAACAGTGGACTAGGAAGTGGAAGGTACTGGGGCCGGAGCCGTGAGGACATGATGGAGGGACACATTTGCTAACAAACCAAATGAACACTGATGTGCTGAATGGAAAACACTACTATGAATGGGAAAACACCAGTATGAAGGCCTTATCAGGAGCATTATGCCTTTTCATGTTCAGTGTACACTTACTCCTGTTGTAAAATAAAACTGTATAATATTTTTACTCAAATGTAAAACACACAAATATACAGTAACAACTAAAATATTTATTTTCTCCAAAACTGCTGTAGCAGTTTTGGAGTCACAGCAAACACAACTGGATGTGTAAATGATTTACACAGAACAAACAATAGAAAATAGGCCAGTACAGTCAAGAAACAAAGAAAGAATGTAAAGAATGTAAAATACAGTAAAAAAGGACAAAAACAAACTAGGCTACATCCTGTCTTCGGTTCCTGTCTGGCCACAGGACCTCATCAATGTTCTCTCTGGCCAAGCAGCGGGGGAAGTATCTAGTATGGTGAATCCAGCCCTGAAATGCCTCAGGAGCTACAGTACACATGCCTCCTCCATGGCCTGTATCAGTGGCAGCTGTGTTTGAGGATGGGTGGGAGGGGAAGAACCAAAAGCTGTGGGTGCTCGATGAACCAGGTGCGGACCAGAGCAGCCCGGTGGAAACTTACGTCGTCCCAGATAACAACGTACCTGGGCTGCTCTGCGTCATCCATCTGGTCTGGTGGAATGAGGATGTTGTGGAGTGTGTCCAGGAATGTGAGGAGACGGGCCGTGTTGTAGGGGCCATGGATGGAATGGTGATGGAGGATACCGTGGTGGTTGATGGCAGCACACAAAGTAATATTCCCTCCACGCTGGCCAGGGACATTGACGATGGCACGCTGGCCGATGATATTTCGGCCCCGGCGCCTTCTTTTGGAGAGGTTGAAACCCACCTCATCAATGAAAATGAATTCATGCACCTCTTCAGCTGCTTGTAGCTCAAGAACTCTCTGAAACAAAACATGACAATATTGTATCAGAAATAGACCTACACAGTGTTGTGAAACACTTGAAAATAACATTGGATGGGATTACAATACAGTACAGTAATGTGTCAGTGCTGATAGGACGCAATCAGTTGTGGGAATGTATAGGATTTACTTGCACATACGTAGTCATAGCGGAATTGTTTGACTCTGTCAGAGTTTCTGTCAAAAGGCACGCTGTACACCTGCTTCATTCTCAAGGTGTTCCGCCTTAGAACACGGTCCACTGTGGCTAGGCTCACTGTATTGATGTTCAGGAATATGTCTTGGTCATCAATGGTTGCTCTTTGTATTTGTTTGATTGTATATAGTATTATCGTCCAGAACCATGTTGACTATTGCAGTCTCCTGTTCAGCCGCGAAGACACGTTCCTCCCACCACGCCGGGGTAATCTTTCAGTTCTGCAAAATATACAAATACAGTACAATGTAAAATACTCTAAATACAAGAATACTATGCTCCTGATAAGGCATTCAAACGAGTGTTTTCCTGTCTAGTAGTGTTTTCTTACCTATTCTCTCTTCTGAATGTCCGGAGAATGGATGCAACTGAGAAGCGGCTTAGGTTTGGTTTGAACCCTCTGGCCAGCCTCCTGCATGGTCAAACCATGGTTGACCACATGGTCGACCACAGTTGGCCCGAATCTCATCAGAGATAATGGCTCTCCTTCTTGCTCTTCCTCGTCTCTTCTTCTTCTTCTTCTTCTTCTTTCTTCTTCTTCTTCTTTCTTCTTCTTCTTCTTCTTCTTCTTCTTCTTTCTTCCTTCTTCTTCTTCTTCTTCTTCTTCTTCTTTCTTCTTCTTCTTCTTCTTCTTCTTCTTCTTCTTCTTCTTCTTCTTCTTCTTCTTTCTTCTTCTTCTTCTTACTCTCAGTCCTCTGCCTCTCTGATCACCTCTCACTTCAATGTTGCCATCCATTGTTCTCCAAACCAGGAGCTCACCTGTGGCCCTTATATTGCTAAAGCTTTGATTGCAAATTGCACAACAGCCTTGGAAATGAAAGTTTTCCCAATTGAATGGCTGTGTGTTCTGTCTAAACACAAGGAGATTTGGCATTGACGAAGTGTGCAAAATCGAGAGGATTGTGTGTAGTGTTTTGAAGAAAGTGTGTTTTAGAATTGAAATCTGGGTCTAAAGCAGGAAATGTGTTTACAGTTCAGCAGAATTGGTTTAGAGAGTTGGCACATGAGTTACAGGTTGTGGTCATTGTGTCATAAGTTCCAAGTTTTTGTGTGTAAACAATTGAGAAAAACTGTAATAAGAATAAGGAGTATTGGCGACAGAGACAAAATCCAGGCACCTTGCATTCCAACATGGCAGGGATATAGAAGTTCTGCAATCTGCAAGTAAAACTTGGACTTCACCAAGGCTCTGTCAGGTGAACAGCATGTCTGACTGTGTCCTACCTGAAGTCAGGTCAAGGATGAACCCACAGGACTGACCAAAGAAATACAATTCCAGTCTGGACTACCTCAATACTAAGTATGCACAGAAAGGGACCTTTTATATGACCTGTTGAGTGTTGCATCACTACTCAAGCCTCCCTTCAATCCCCACTGCAGTGAAGACAGGGCTGACGCCATCACAGCCCAGAGCTGCAACAGGGCAGGCTGCTGTACTGACGGAGGATTATGGCTCCCTCCTCCTCCTCCAACACCACAGGCTGGTACAGCACAAGATCTAAGGCCTAGCAGAGAATATCAGGAAGTCTTCTGACAGCCATTCCAAGAAAGCAGAACCTCTTCCAAGAAAGGGGAGCCCCTTCCACCCAGCCACCACAGCACAGCAGAGCTGGCATAAATCCCCGTGAAGTGGTGGAAGACGCACAAGGCCAACTTCCTTAGAATTTAGAAATGCTTCCCTAATCCCTGAATCCAGTGCAGGGATTAGGGGGGGGGGGGGGGGGGGTTGTAGTCATACGCAACCAGGCAGCACTTGAACCAGACTCAGCGGATAGACCGGCCAGCACACAACCTATGAGAAAGACTCTTGCAGTTGGTTGCTCAACAACAGTCCGTGCCCGAGAGCCTGTAATGTTGCTATTGAACATAGACAGAATGTATTCATATAGAATTGTATTTGCTGCTGAGTGGCGCTTTCTTTAAAGACATCTTTGCAGTTGAGAATTGAGGAAGACTTTCTGTTTGCGATGCACATTTTCAGTTATTTTCATATTACTATAATTGTATGTCATTTAAATAACTGTATGTAATTTAATATTATCTATCAGCCTGACTCGGGCCGTGTGAGGCTGCGTAAACCAGCCACCAACCACACACGCACGCCACAGATGATGGATTTGTACACTCAAACTGGGATTGTGGTCAGGTACCGATAAGTGCTCCTAGCCACTCGGCGACCTCGAGACCCCCACACCACACGCCTTGAGGGTAGCAGTTAGAGCAGGGGTGGGCAATTATTTTGGCTCAAGGGCCACATTTGGCCTTTCAAGTTGACAGACGGGCCGGGCCGTCAGTACATGAGGGGGGGGGGGCTAAGACCGCTCGTGATCCTCACTTCTAACTCAATGGCGTGTCCTCTGATCTAGTGGCACCGATCAAGATATCAATTGCAGGATGAAAAAAAACAGCGAAATGAATACTACAAATGTAAATGTATTATAGGACTGTTGTTAATGTAAATGTATTATAGGACTGTTGTTAATGTAAATGTATTATAGGACTGTTGTTAATGTAAATGTATTATAGGACTGTTGTTAATGTAAATGCCCGACGGGCCGGATTAAACAACGCAACGGGCCGTATGTGGCCCGCGGGCCGTAGTTTGCCCAGGTCTGAGTTAGAGGGTTAAGGTTAGCGCTCAGCATAGCAGTAGCTTTTCTAAATGTTTTTCTTCCCTTCTTTGCTCTGTTGCAGCGCCGCCGTGAAGGGGAGAGATCTGGATCTGGAGATCTGGAGATCATCTCTACAGGGGCTGGTGCCATGTCTCTCTCTCTCTCTCTCTCTCTCTCTCTCTCTCTCTCTCTCTCTCTCTCTCTCTCTCTCTCTCTCTCTCTCTCTCTCTCTCTCTCTCTCTCTCTCTCTCTCTCTCTCTCTCTCTCTCTCACCCACTCTCTCTCTCACTCTCTCTCTCACTCCTATACCACTCCTTGCTCATAACCTTAGCTATGCACATTGGGGTATCCATGATTTGATCTCCTGTGTTTGTGTAACTGACTGTGTAGCTGGGGTCTTTTCCCGTCTGTTCTCTAGTGTACAGTTGAGTGTTTTAACGTGTGTGTGGGTGGATGCATTGGATGTGAGCAAAGAACTGGCAGAGAAAAGTGTCTGCTAACACGGATCATTGTTGTTGTTTTATTGTCATTGTCATTGTCTTTCCATTCCGGTAATACAGAAAGTGTTTGTTGTGTATTTTTCTTCTTCTTTGTTTGTGCAATAGATCTGTAGACATTTTCTAAACTTAAATTCTCAACTTGTGGCAAAGAGTGTCAAGATTGGATGGGTACTACGAATGTCAAGTGACCGAATCCTGGGCAAATGTCTCTCTATGTCGAGACAGCTCTACTACTCCAAGAGGGTTTGAAACAATACACAAGAAACACAATGTGGTTTATTGTCTGAAAAATCAGGAAGTGGAACATTCATCCCCAAGTGAAAATGCATTCATTCATTCATTCATTCATTCATTCATTCATTCACGAACCACAAAAACAGGAGATTTGCCGGAGGCCAAACGTAACGGGTTTTTCCCGATTTGTGGAAGTGAAGTCCGGAAAAACCTTGGTCACAGATCTGTAAATTCTTCCATACACGTTTGACTGACTTCTCTACCGCAGAGCAGATATCCTATATCTCTGAGGCCTTTCCTGCACCTTTATCTTGCCAGAGCCCATTCTTAAGCCAGTGGGTCTGGCATCCATCCAGCCAACACCCATGCGTTGTATTATTATTATTATTATTATTATTATAGTATTCCTCACTCCCAGTTTCTCCATCCACCCCTGTTCTTATCCCCGTCTTCCTCATAAGGTCTAAAAAGCCTCATAATCTCGGTCCTCCCTGTGATGTTCGGCAATGGCCAATGGAGCACAGACTGAAACGGTTCACCCTTTTGATTAATGTTTGTTTACCGTCTTCGTCCTCCACCTCCATATACCTTAAAGATACCACATCATTGGATTGTCATGAAAACAGCTTGTCTTGACTAGGAGCACGCACGCACACACACACACACACACACACACACAACGTAGACACACACACACACACACACACACACACACACACACACATACAGTATATCTATGCATAATGACACGTAATTCACATGCATAATAGTTTAAATATGTCAATGTTATGTATTAATCAATGCCAAATCAATGCCACAACCATTACTAAATGAGTGAATAAAACAGCTGGTGTTGACAGGCAGAACGGACTCCCACACACACACTTGTCATATTATGTATGCAAAATAAACATTAAAATACAAAATATGTACGTTAATATATCAAATACTACTGCGCAAATCAAGTATGGTGTTAAGACATCGGAATGGATTGATATACGGTACGTATACGGAAGAATGTCTGCAGAATGACTTTGCGATGTGCCCCTTGAGGCCTGGGCATATCGCATGAGACGGTGTCCACTTTGAAATCCCAGACCCCAATTCCCCAAACCAGACACACTTTTCCATAGCCATCCATCCATCCATTCATCATCATTCATCATTTGCGTCCGCTTATCCGGGGTCGGGTCGCGGTGGCAGCCGGCTAAGCAGGGCCCCCCAGGCTTCCTTCTCCCCAGCCACGCTCTCTAGTTCCTCCTGGGGGGTCCCGAGGCGTTCCCAGGCCAGACGAGATATATAATCCCTCCAGCGGGTTCTGGGTCTGCCCCGGGGTCTCCTCCCAGTTGGATGTGCCTGCCAGATGTTCGGGCATCTGATTAGGATGCCCCCCGGATGCCTTCCTTTGGAGGTTTTCCGGGCTTTTCCATAGCTCCCATAATAATTCAAAGCAGATCTGAGACGCATGTGACCAAATGCTGAATTAGCGCCTATATTAGGGGATCTCCCACAAGTCCGGTGTGCACAGTGTTGGCATGCAGAGAGATGGAAACAACCAGGCAGAAAGAACAGCCTTGTAAAGTATGCTAGTAGTGTGTTTATTTGAGGTCATATACCATTAAAAATACAAAGTAGACGGCACATACCATAAAAAATAATGAATAGATTCAGAACAACATCAGAACATTAAACATTTGTGTAGCCCAACAGCATTATACCACCACCATGCCCACCCTGAGAGAGAGAGATGAGACTCCACTGCAGGCGTTTGATAAGCTTCAACGAGAACACAGCTTAGAGACAATGGGGTGTTTCTGTTGTATTATATATTTTATATTACATTTGATATATTTTCTCTGTGTTTGACTTCAGTTAGCTGAGAGGGGAGGGTGGGGGGTGTGAGTAAAGGCCAACAGGTGAGAATTAGAATGTAGCTGTTACCAGAGTAACAGAGAGAGAGAGAGAGAAAGTATGTGTGTGTGTGTGTGTGTGTGTGTGTGTGTGTGTGTGTGCATGTGTGTGTATATATGTGTGTGTATGTGTGTGTCTGCGTGTGTGTATGTGTGTGTGTGTATGTGTGTGTGTGCATATGTGTGTGTGCATGTGTGTATATATATATGTGTGTGTGTGTGTGTGCGTGGGCCCCTCAGTGCTTGCTGATGCAGTGCAGGCTCATTTTCCAGCAGTGGCAGATAGTGTTGAAGAGGCGGCAGCGGCAGGAGGAGCAGGGGTCGCAGCAGGTCAGGTGGGCGGAGCAACGATCCATCAGCCTCCCGCAGCGACGTACCGGCAGCACTGACTCCACCTTCAGCATCTGGACACAGAGAGAGAGAGAGAGAGACAGAGAGAGAGAGAGGGAGAGAACAACAGAGAGAACAACAGAGAGAGAGAGAGAGAGAAACCCAGAGAGAGAGAGAGAGGGAGAGAGTAACAGAGAGAGAGAGAGAGAGAGTTTGTGTAACACAGAGTGAGAGAGAGAGCAACACAGAGAGAGAAACCCAGAGAGAGAGAGAGAGAGAGTAACAGAGGGAGAGAGAGGGGGTGTGGAACAGAATGAGAGAGGGAGAGAGAGAGAATATCACAGAGATGGAGAGAGAGCGAGAGACAGGGTGTAAAAGACAGAGAGGGAGAGAGAGTGTGTAACAACAGATACACAGGGGAAGAGAAAGAGTGATTGTCAGGTTACACGATAGAGAGAGACAGAAAGACAGATAGACAGAGAGAGACATTGACAACACATGTAGAGAGAGAGAGTGTGTGTGTGTGTGTGTGATTATAAGATAGAGATAACAGATACAGAGAGAGAGACAAATTGACAGAGAGACAGAGAGAGGGAGATTGACAGCCAACAGGGAGAGTTGTTGTATGTGTGTGTGTGCGTGTGTGTGTGCATACTGTATGTATGCAAGGATGTGTGCATGCATCCGTGTCCTTTCACCAGGTGGCCTTACCTGGGCCTGACCCCTCTGGCCAATGGGGATCCTCCGCCTGGCAAACAGATGTCTCTGCTTCCCATGGCTCCAGTCTGGGTGGCGGGGACAATGACAGCGTTCAACCAGTACCGGCTTTCCCATAATGCGCATAACGCGCTGCGCGTGGGGCCCCCCATTGCTAGGGGCCCCCGAGATCTGTCCCATCTCCTGTTGTGTCTTTGGAACGCGTCCAATCCGAGTCATCCAGCCTGCGATCCATTCTCACCGTGGACACTGCTGGGATAAAGCGTCAGTGTGTGGTTTACATTATACGATCTTCATAGTGACAGTGAATGTGCAGTATATTCATACAGCCACAAAAATGTATAGCAAAATAGAGCTTGACCTAATTAAGTTATCCCACAGCCAGAGGTCCTGTATGAACGCCTGCTTAATGGCCTCATCTCAGAGCGAGAGGATTCCTCCCATCTCCTGTTGTGTCTTTGGAACGCGTCCAATCCGAGTCATCCAGCCTGCGATCCATTCTCACCGTGGACACTGCTGGGATAAAGCGTCAGTGTGTGGTTTACATTATACGATCTTCATAGTGACAGTGAATGTGCAGTATATTCATACAGCCACAAAAATGTAGCAGAGCTTGACCTAATAACTGTCTAATTTTTCTTCTTCTTTGTTTGTGCAATAGATTGTAGACAGTTTCTAAACTTAAATCTCAACTTGTGGCAAAGAGTGTCAAGATTTGGACTGGGGGTACTACGCAATGTCAAAGTGACCGAATCATGGGCAAATGTCTTCTCTATGTCGAGACAGCTCTACTACTCCAAGAGGGTTGAAACAATACACAAGAAACACAATGTGGTTTATTGTCTGGAAAATCAGGAGAGTGGAAACATTCATCCCCAAGTGAAATGCATCAATTCATTCATTCATTCATTCATTCATTCATTCAACAGAAACCACAAGAAACAGGAGATTTGCCGGGAGGCCAAACGTAACGGGTTTCCGATTTGTGGAAGTGAAGGTCCGGAAAAACCTTGGTCACAGATCTTGTAAATCTCTTCCATCGTACACTGTTTACTGACTTCTCTACCGCAGAGCAGATATCCTATAATCTCTGAGGCCTTTCCTGCACCTTAATTACTTGCAGAGCCCATTCTTAAGCCAGTGGGTCTGGCATCCATCCCAGCCAACACCCATGCGTTGTTTATTTATTATTATTATTTTATTATAGTATTCCTCACTCCCAGTTTCTCCATCCACCCCTGTTCTATTATCCCCGTCTTCCTCAATAAGGTCTAAAAAAGCCTCATAATCTCGGTCCTCCTGTGATGTTCGGCAATGGCCAATGGAGCCAGACTGAAACGGTTCACCCTGTTGATTAATGTTTGTTTACCGTCTTCGTCCTCCACCTCCATATACCTTAAGATACCACATCATTGGATTGTCATGAAAAGCTTGTCTTGACTAGGAGCAGGCACGCACACACACCACACACACACACACACAACGTAGACACCACACACACACACACACACACACACACACACACCACATACAGTATATCTATGCATAATGACACGTAATTCACCACTAATAGTTTAAATAGTTCAATGTTATGTATTAATCAATGCCAAATCAATGCCACAACATTACTAAATGAGGAATAAAACAGCTGGTGTTGACAGGCAGAACGGACTCCACACACACACACTTGTCATAATGTATGCAAAATAACATTAAATACCAAAATATGTACGTTAATATATCAAATACTACTGCGCAAATCAAAGTATTGGCGTTAAGACATCGGAATGGATTGATATAGCGGTACGTTATACGGAAGAATGTCTGCAGAATGACTTTGCGATGTGCCCCTTGAGGCCTGGGCATATCGCATGAGACGGTGCCACTTTGAAATCCCAGGACCCCAATTCCCCAAACCAGACACACTTTTCCACTAGCCATCCATTCCATCCATTCTTATCATTCATCATTTGCGTCCGCTTATCCGGGTCGGGTCGGCGTGGCAGCCGCTAAGCAGGGCCAGGCTTCCTTCTCCCCAGCCACGCTCTCTAGTTCCTCCCGGGGGGTCCCGAGGCGTTCCCAGGCCAGAACGAGATATATAATCCCTCCAGCGGGTTCTGGGTCTGCCCCGGGGGTCTCCTCCCAAGTTGGTGTGCCTGCCAGATGTTCGGGCATGCTGATTAGGATGCCCCCCGGATTGCCTTCCTTTGGAGGTTTTCCGGGCTTTTCCATAGCTCCCATAATAATTCAAAGCAGATCTGAGACGCATGTGACCAAATGCTGAATTAGCGCCTATATTAGGGGATCTCCCAAAAGTCCGGTGTGCACAGTGTTGGCATGCAGAGAGATGGAAACAAACCAGGCAGAAAGAACAGCCTTGTAAAGTATGCTAGTAGTGTGTTTATTTGAGGTCATATACCATTAAAAATACAAAGTAGACGGCACATACCATAAAAAATAATGAATAAGATTCAGAACAACATCAGAACATTAAACATTTGTGTAGCCCAACAGCATTATACCACCACCATGCCCACCCTGAGAGAGAGAGATGAGACTCCACTGCAGGCGTTTGATAAGCTTCAACGAGAAACACAGCTTAGAGGACAATGGGGTGTTTCTGTTGTATTATATATTTTATATTACATTTGATATATTTTCTCTGTGGTTTGACTTCAGTTTAGCTGAGAGGGGAGGGTGGGGGGTGTGAGTAAAGGCCAACAGGTGAGAATTAGAATGTAGCTGTTACCAGAGTAAACAGAGAGAGAGAGACGAGAATGTATGTGTGTGTGTGTGTGTGTGTGTGTGTGTGTGTGTGTGTGCATTGTGTGTGTATATAGTGTGTGGTATGTGTGTGTCTGCGTGTGTGTGTCTGCGTGTGTGTATGATTGTGTGTGTGCATATGTGTGTGTGCATGTGTGTATATATATATGTGTGTGTGTGTGTGTGCGTGGGCCCCTCGTGCTTGCTGATGCAGTGGCAGGGCTCATTTTTCCAGCAGTGGCAGATAGTGTTGAAGAAGCGGCAGCGGCAGGAGGGAGCAGGGTCGCAGCAGGTCAGGTGGGCGGAGCAACGATCCATCAGCCTCCTGCAGCGACGTACCGGCAGCACTGACTCCACCTTCAGCATTCTGGACACAGAGAAGAGAGAGAGAGAGAGAGAGCGAAAGAGAGAGAGGAGAACAACAGAGAGAACAAACAGAGAAGAGAGAGAGAGAGAAACCCCAGAGAGAGAGAGAGAGGGGAGAGAGTAAACAGAGGAGAGAGAGAGAGAGAGTTTGTGTGTAACACAGAGTGAGAGAGAGAGCAACACAGAGAGAGAAAACCCAGAGAGAGAGAGAGAGAGAGAGTAACAGAGGGAGAGAGAGAGGGGGTGTGGAACAGAATGATGAGAGGGAGAGAGAGGAGAATATGCACAGAGATGGAGACGAGAAGCGACGGACAGGCTGTGTAAAAGACAGAGATGTGTAGATGAGAGTGTGTAACAACAGATACACAGGGGAAGAAGAAGAGGTGATGTGTTCCAGGTTACACGTATAGAGAGAGGACAGAAAGACAGATAGACAGAGAGAGACATTGGACAACACATGTAGAGAGAGAGAGTGTGTGTGTGTGGTGTTGATTATAAGATAGAGATAACAGATACAGAGAGAGAGACAAATTGACAGAGAGACAGAGAGAGGGAGATTGACAGCCAACAGGGAGAGTTGTTGTATGTGTGTGTGTGCGTGTGTGTGTGCATACTGTATGTATGCAAGGATGTGTGCATGCATCCGTGTCCTTTCACCAGGTGGCCTTACCTGGGCCTGACCCCTCTGGCCAATGGGGATCCTCCGCCTGGCAAACAGATGTCTCTGCTTCCCATGGCTCCAGTCTGGGTGGCGGGGACAATGACAGCGTTCAACCAGTACCGGCTTTCCCATAATGCGCATAACGCGCTGCGCGTGGGGCCCCCCATTGCTAGGGGCCCCCGAGATCTGGTGGCGCGCACACACACACACACACACACACACACACACACACACACAGTTGGCTGCAACTCTTCTTCCCCCCCGTTGGCTGCAACTCCCGGAGCCTGTTCTTCTCTTATTCCAGGAACGTTATTTCACCGCAGTTCATTGTTTTTATCACATGGTTCTCTTTTTCCGATACATTAGTTATTTCATTATTTTGCACTTTAATAATTGCATTACTTACTTATTGTTGTTCATTATCTTGCACTTGGGGCCCCAGCTTCATTCTGTGCTTGGGGCCCCCAAAAAGCTGGAGCCGGCACTGCGTTCAACTCAAGTCAAGTCAAGTCAAGACAAGTCAATTTTACTTGTATAGCCCTTAACCGCAGTTACATTCTCAAAGGGATTTACAGGCCATATGATTATGGGCGATGTGATTATGACACCCCCCTAGACCTATAGCCCCCCTAAAGGGCAAGAAACGACTTCCTTAAGAAATCTGGAGAAGGAACTCAGAGTGGGGGATCCCTCCTTCCAGGGACGGTTCAGAGAGCAATGGGTGTCATACGGGCATGAAAAGGGGAAACAAAATATGTATTCTGCATATTTCCTGACCACCTTTGGTGAAGGTACATTTACAAACAGCTATGGATGTTTCAAAGGACCCGTTGTTGTTTGGGGGCAGGACCTGATGATATTATGATGATGGGAGGTTTTGGTATGTTTCAGAAATATGCCGTGCTCTGGCCAATCGGGATGGCTTTCATTTAAGGGAGTCGTTTCTTGCCCTTAGGGGGGCGGGGCTAGGGGGGTGTCATAAATCACGTTTGGCCCATAACAATCTGGCCTGTAAAGCCCTTTGAGACTGTCTTGTGATTCAGGGCTATACAAATAAAATTTAATTGAATTGAATTGATTTTTTTAGGTGTGTTTCGAGCAGTGGTTATAAATGTTGTATTTCATAATGGAAGGAACATGCAATGTTCACTTCGTCACATTTGATGTCAAACTCTTGTTCATGTCCATGATCATAATGTTATGCCTTAAACCCAGTCCATGTGTTTTGTGGCTATTAGTGGATAGGTTACCGATGGAGACTTGGCTACCTCTGTCCAATTTCTTCTGGCCAGAACTCGTATACAGTATATACTGTATATATGGAGAGCAAACCACAGCTTGTAGGCCTCTTATTGATCGAGCAAGAGGCTTGTACAAAGGAACCTGATCAATTGATGAGATCTGACTATTAATTAGTGTTGCCTTGAAGCCTTTTGTGAAAAAGGGAACCCCCTCTGCACATAGTCACAGAGAGACCTGGGGATTGAGGTATTTATGCACCTGCTTAAGATTTCAGTAAATGTGAATAAAACATTCACACACACACACACACACACACACACACACACACACACACAAACAATATGCCGATTACATATTCATCAGCTTTTGTTTATAGGCCTTTAGGCTACTAAATGCATATATCATTAGTTCGTGTAATATTACTTGTGTAATTAATATGAATTAACTTATGGAATATGAATATGGGAATAGCAACCAGCTCAATTCGTTTAAAATGAAATATGGGCAACATATAGTAAAAAAAAACAAAAAACATATCTGATTTCAAGACAACCTGATTTCAAGATCAATAATGAATTAGATGAATTAATTAATTGCTGCCATGTTACCAGATCAAACAGACTAGATTATGGGATTATAGTTTATTATATGACGCACTAACTAGGCTACAGACTCGAGTTTATCAATCTCCCAAAGTGGTGAGTAAAAAAAATAGAGGATCAGGGAGAACTGAGTGAGTTTAAAATAAAAATAAAAATCTAAAACACAATCACACACACAGTCAGTCAGTCAGTCAGGCTCTTTACCTGTAGCGTTCTCCTTCTTGCTGGTGTTTCTCTTCATGTCCTCTGCCCAAGACAACGGAATGAATAAAAGGCAAACGAAGAGTAAGCATTGCGCCTTTATAGTCCACATTTTGAGGGAATCTGTGGACGAGAGGTTACGGTGAACGTTTAACGGCGTATAAAACTCAACCAAAAAAAAGTAAAAGCTGCTAAAGTCTATAATAATAATAATAATAATAATAATAATAATAATAATAATAAACCTGACATGTTCCGTGTGGTCCTGGTGAGAGAGTGGTCCGCTGGTATCGTGGGGAGGCTTTAAAGAGACAGTGGGTGGGTGGTGGTTAGTGTGGTGGTCGTGTGGCCCCCCCACAGATCAGACGTGATGCTCCCACAGACCCATCATTGGCCTGTTAATTAGCTTATTGAGCAGCTTTCTGATTGGATATTGGGCCTTGAAAGTACATGAAAACAATTACAATATAAGATAAGATAAGATAACGTAGAACTTTATTGATCCCGAGGGAAATGCTTGTGCCAGGTTGCATAGCAATAGAATAAAACAATAGAGAATTAAACAGTATAATAATACAAATAAAATAACAGATTTACAAATTTAAGTCTAGGTCCTAGTAGAAGTATACAAATATAGGTAAGATAAGATATTCAGTCAGCAAAAACAATTTGGCAATAATTGAAGTGTGATAAAAGGGTAATAATAATTTAATGGTAAGAGGAAGTATTGCACATGATATAAAGAATATTAAGAATATTGCACATAATGATGAAAGGTAAAGTCTAAATAATAATATAATTTGGACATATTGGCCATTCCCTGTTTGAGCTTTGTTATCTGGTATTTGTAGGTATTTGACCTGTAGACCTGGTATTTGACCTGTATGCCTGTATCAACACATTTTTTCTGCACAGATATTTGGACGGGGGGTGCTATACGTAACAGCGACTCCAAGCGTTCAAAATGGGTACTGCATTCCAAACTCACAATATTGTTAGCTTGCAATCTCAGTTGATCCAATTTGTTTGCCTGATTCCATGGCTGCAGCACGATGTGTTTGTGTGCTCTTTGTTTCATATCTGGCAACCTGGGGAAAATAGTGACTCACACAGACCAAGCTTCCAGCTGCATGTACGGTATGTTTCAGTTTCAGTCCAGCCAACAGGCCTTGACACATCTGGGACAGTGGGATACACAGTGTGCAGTACAGCTGTACAGCTGGCTGTCTCATGTGGAGTGGATAGGGGGGCGCGTTTGCGTACAAGTGGTGTTTGCACCATACCAACCGTAAAACATGGACGATCAGGACAATCAGATGTTGTCGTTGATGATGTTTTTGTGTTTGTTTGTTTTTTATATGAATGACATCCATCCAGCCAGATTCTGCATCTAAATCCAACAATAAAGATGACACTCTCCACAGAGGAAGGAATCTGTAGAATGCTCCGGTGACATGATGCCTCCCTTCAATATAAAATGCATAACATACACACACACACACACACACACACACACACACAAAGGAAGGTGTATTGAGGTTAGTCTAAAGGACGTTCCCTACTTCTTCTTCATGCGTGGAGTCATTTTTATTTTCAGGGTTTGGACTACATTCTGACCACATTGGGGGGAGGGGGGGGGGTTCAATTCATTTTGTGGTAAACTCTTATTTTGTTCATATATACTTCATATATGTTCATATATATTCTGCTTCCTTTTTAATCCGAGAATCTACAAGACTAGAAAGGCACGGAAATGTAGATTTAAGGCAAAGGGTACGTGTAACTTAGCTCAGTTTCACACAGTATGTTTCCACATACCTGCCCAGCAGCATAGTTGGTCTGCTCATCAGGGGACTACAGAGTGAATATCTTATCACACCGTTCCTGTCCCCTGAACAGGATTATATAGCATTCCTCCAAGCCTTTAAAAGGTACAATTGATAACATTGACATTCAGCCACCCCCCCCCCCCCCCCACACACACACACACACACACACACACACCTTCCATTCCATTCCAGTGGTTGGCAGGTCATTGCACAACCTGCATATTTCATGGTCGAGTGGGCTGAGACTGAGAATGAATTGATTTTGCAACATGTACTGTAGCGCTACGTTGGCCATAGATTCAGGTTACTTTGTCGCTGAGCACTTGATGTTTCTTGGTGTTTTTTGTAAGAAGCAAACAAGAATCTGTTTGGGTCTTTGGGTTTGTTTGGGTTTCCTCTGAGTTCTTCCTTGGAGTAAACTGACACTACAGCGCCACCTGGTGTCCACTATAGGTTCACCAGTCGCCCACTGAATGAATTCAGCAACAAGTTGGAGAGGACCAGTGAATTCACTTCATTTCTATCAGGTGCAATACGTCCCCTAACCATCATTATTATCACAGTATTACACTTCAACTATGCCAAATTGTTTTCGCCGTCTGAATATCTTATCTTGCCTATATATTTTATTATATTTGACATTGTACATTTGCAGTTTAGTATATTTGTATTATTCTGTTGATTTCCATATTGTTTTATTGTACTGTATTGCTATGCAACCTGGCACAAGAATTTCCTTCGGGATTAATAAAGTTCTATCTTATCTTATCTTATCTTATAATTATAATGATGATGATGATGATGATATTGGGTTGGTATGTTTAAATGATGGGAGAGGAACCAGAATTGGGACATTGTTGTAAGGCAGAATGGGACGAATTCCAGCAGGTTAATTGTAATGAAAGCCAATGATGACACAGCAGGGACCGACAAAGATAATAAAAGAAAAAAATAATCAAGACAGCAGAGGACAAGGTCGGAAGGGGGAAACCGGTCTGTGGGGAGGGAATATAAATAGCAATCCCAGCTCAGCAGTAGATGGCGGAAATAAAACACAATAGGACGTCGATCGTCGTCGTCGTCGTCACAACGCCGCCCCCACGTGTACACAAAACTCCCGCTGCGCGGAGGACGAGGACGCAGTGATGCGAAGTGAAGCCAACGCAGAGAGCAGACCAGCGCAGTACTACACGGGATTTACTGGGAATAAGGGACCGGCTTTCCCATTTTTGACTGTGGATCCAAACCTCACTGGTGAAGACGTGTAGGTTCGTGGTGGGAGGGGGATTACAGTCCAGTCCAGGACCAGGACCAGGACCAGGATCAGGATCATCGGGGTTGGACGTTTATTTATTTTTTTCTCAAAGGAGTATGGAGCTCAACATCGCCTGTCTGACGAGCACCCTGCCCGTGATCCCGTACCAGAAGCTGACGGACCTGCGGCACCTGGGCAACGGGGGGTTCGGCGCCGTGTTCAAGGCGCAGCACTCGAACTGGCGCACCTCCGTGGCCATCAAGTGTCTCAAGATCCTCGACTGTCCGGACGGCGAAAGGTAGGAAAGGTGACCCCTGCCCGTGACCTCTGCGCTGACCCATCTGAGACACAAACATGTGAGACACTTTAAGAACGTCATGAGGGAAGAGGATTAAACAAGGAAGTAAAAGTTACACAACAAAAAAATAAATAAGTACACTGGTGATCTGATCACTTTCAGCATTTGTATCATAATCAGTGGCAGGAGAAATTGGCCTATTTTAAATCTATATTCAATGGTTTCAATGATTTATTTAGTTTGAAGTTGTGTCTGAAGAAAGAAACACATTTACATTTAAAACAGAACGTGTTTTATTGTCACATGTACATCATAACACAGGGCCATTCTGAACAGTGAAACTCTTGTGGCATGTAAGCAAAAAACAACAAGCAGAGAAATATATATATATATATATAGAGAGAGAGAGAGAGAGAGAGAATGGCAAAATATATACATAATAATGATAAAAAAGAAAACACTTCACCCAACCCTAACCCCTAAACCCAAACCCTAACCCTCAGCTGTTGAGAGAATGTAGGACTGGGGGATATAGCCTATGAACCCAGAAGTATTGAGTATTATAAATGTACAAGTAAGTAAGGGCAGGTGCACAAGTGAGGGCAGTAGTAGCAAAAAATATGGCATATGGCATGGAATAGCATAAATATACATAATAAAGATAATAGAATCAGAAGCATATGTATCCAGAGCCATTCCAGCGTGATCAGCCTACCAGCCTACCAGTGGACTGTAGCAACTGGTAGGCTGATCTATCCAGCATACATCTACGTGGACACTCCCACGGCGCACATAGAGCCAATCAAACATGAGAAGTCAGATGTGTTTGGGTCCCAGGCTTCCACAGACCAACACTTGCCTGAAACGACTACACCGGAAATAGACAGAAAGAGGTTGAAGTCTAATTAAAACTGACAAAGATCATTGGTAAGTAAAATAAAACATGAGAACAATAATTCTATGAGCTATAATTTGCGTGTCTCTCTGTCTGCGTGTCTGCCTGCCTGCGTGTCTGTCTGTCTGTCTGCCTGCCTGCGTGTCTGTCTGCGTGTATGCGTGTCTGCAGGCAGAGGAATTGCCTGCTGAAGGAAGCTGAGGTCCTGCACAAGGCCAGGTTCAACTACATCATCCAGATCTTCGGCGTCTGCCACGAGCCCGAGTTCTTCTGCATCGTCACGGAGTACATGTGCAACGGTTCCCTGGACCGCCTACTCCATGCGGTATTAACCTTTTGCCATGATTGCTTATTTTTTATTGGTATCACTTCTGCTGTTGTATTGCTGACCTCTCCCCATGGCTGTGGTCTGGTCTCTGGAACAAAAAGGAGAACTAAGTCATTACTGACATGGTTCCTCACGCTTCAACACTGTCTCTCTTCTGTTTGACATTTTTGTGCCACTGCCACGTTGCTCAGTTCGTCCTTATTATTGTTATTTAAAATATTTCACTAAAATATTTCCGTTGACAGTTGATGGTAAAACCGGTTTATTACTGAGTATGTGAAGTACGTCTGTTACGCAGACAGAGTGGTATTCAAGATGTTTATTTGTCACACACACATACAGGATGTGCAGTGAA
>PIJE02000154.1:454287-456787 GCA_002895965.2 Coryphaenoides rupestris
TAAGCTGTCATCCGAGGGGAGCACCGTGACTTTGATGACTCATGATATTTTCCTTTTCCTGTTGCGAATAGCCTTCCTCTTTCTGTCTGTTTAACGCCAGTCACCCCTTGGTCATTTCTTCCTGTCTCTTGATTGGTCAGCATTTCTTCACTCGGGTGAGGGAAAGCGAGAAATAAGCTAACCCTAACCCTAAAGGGCTTTACACACCAGGCACGTAACCAAATTGCGACGCTTAAAGTGCTTAACATTTCGCATCAAAACTATTCACACCGGCCGTGATGCGTTTCAATAAAGTTACAAATACATTCTCCGCTCTCCAAATGAATTTGTGGCAGGTTCATTCTTGGCCTGGCCACTCCTAGTGTATTTCTCCTCCCTCTTCTTCCTGACATATGTGTCCCTCAGATTTTTCCACAATCTCTTAAGGCCTTTACAAACCTGACGATCGTTGTGTCTGATTTTCAAGACCCGCAACATGAAATACCAATACTGTCACGTGATGCCCGTTTCACACGACATGATTGGTAAATGGCTTGCATTTATATAGCATCTTTATCCAAAGTGCTTCCCCACCTCACATCCACCCAATCATACATCAACCATGCGGGGTAACAGCCAACACATCAGGAGCAGTTAGGGTTAGGTGGTGTCTTGCTCAGGGACACCTCGACATGCAGAGCCTGGGGATCAAACCAGCAACCTTCCGGTTGCTGGACAACCGCGCTTACCTGCTGAGCTACTGCCTCCCCATAAATTGTATGAAGTGGGATTCCCACACCTCCAGGGGAGACCTGTGACCGAACGCAGCGGCCTTAGACCCACTCAGCGCATTCCTGATATCGTGACAGCCACCACGATTGGTTGATGTGTTATTCCGTGGCGCAAGATCTCATAAAAATCGACCTTAAAAATAATTGACCTTAAATAAATAATATGTTGCTTTTCCGCTGCGTAATATTTGCGTTCTGTGTGTAAGTATTCATTACAAAAACAACAACAATATACTGACACGTGAATTAATCGCACGTCAAAAGTGTGTGAGTTGTGTGAAGGCCCTAACCCTACAGAAAAAGTTGGATTTTCCCAAAAATCGTTGGTTAAGAAGAAAAAAATGAAAACTTAGATTTTGGTTTTTGGTTGTAGCTGAATCGGAGTGCAAACGGCTATGACGGCCAGAAGACGACGGAGGAGAAATCTTCTCTGCACTTCCTGAAGGAAAGGAACTGGCCAACTCCATGGCCAGTAAGTATCCTGTTGTAGCGCAGCCTCACAAACGGGGACTGTCCACAGTGCTACCAGAAAACTCTCAGAAGGCTTTTGGAGAAATGTATTTAGGTCAGAGAGTAGCTGTAGGTCTTTTTAATTATAATCACTTTGCTGTAATATATCTTGATATACTCACTTGATATTCTGAAGGCATTGGTGCCCTGCGCCGCCGTTGAAGATTTTATAATCATGCAGAACACTTCTTTGAATAATTAGCATCATTACTTTTTTTCAATGATCAAATGCCAACAACGACAAAAAGCTTGAGTGTTCCGTGTTCCCCATGTGTCTGCCCATCCCATAGGAAGCCTACGCAACAGATCCTAGATCCTGCCCCAGCTCTGTCTCCGACCCCAGCTCTGGCTCCTCTGACATATCTCAGCCAGGGCCCCTGACCAGCCTTGACGTCATTCCCACAAAAGGTAATGAAGCCCAGCGCCGGCTCTGGTCTCCCGGCGGCCCCAAGCAAAGGCCATTAGAGATTCCGTGTGATGATGCTGGAGAGGAGCAGCTATTACTCGCTGGGTAGTAATTGGTGGACTGGGGTTGGTCGTGGGGTTGCATCGTATCTTTCGTACACCGCGCCACGTGGCCACACCTCTAGCATGCTAGCCCCTTAGCACATGTGAGGGAATGAATGTCAGCGACACACGTGTATGCTAAACCATGTCTGCTGGCATGTTTACCTGTCAGCATGGTAACGTTTTTTGGCATGTTAACATTGTTAGCATGTGTTAGCATTTTCTAAACTCTAGTTTAGAAAATGGGGAATTGTATAAGGGATGAGCTGTTGGATCCTGGAATTCATTTGGTTTTGTCTTTGTGTGCACACAAAGGCAACCCAAGACACGTGGAAGAAAGATTTTTGGAAGAATCGTGATTCACACATCAATTAAATTCCATTCAGACCTAGCTCAGGTTTTATTGCCTTAGCTTTTACAAACAAGGAATGTGCTTTTGTGAAATTGGTGCCTAACATTGAACAATAAACATTAAGCAGTGAGTGTGAACACGACTCTGGATTATCCGGAGCCCCTGAGGGACCAGAGCCCCGACAGCAGCATGAACGGAAGCCACCACGCCCAGACCACCAGGCCCATGAGGGAGGAACTCGGCCGGGCCGCCTGCGGAGACTGTGCTGCCACGGAGTGCGAGACCCTCGCTGACCTCTTGTCTGTCCCACCAGAGAAGCAGGGTAGGGGGGCCGCACACACAATACACACACACTTTTCTC
>PIJE02000154.1:461787-548867 GCA_002895965.2 Coryphaenoides rupestris
CACCAACTCCCTGTTTGCTTCCACACCCTAACCTCTGACCTAAATATCAGATCTGCACCGTTTAACTGTACAAAACAACCCCAAAATGAATAGTCATGTTCTATATTGAGCCATGATAATCGTTCCAGCTGTGGGTAGGTCTGGTCATGTGTTTGGTGCAGTAGGCCTATGATGTGAACCCTTTCATCACATAGTATAAGGCTTATTATATTATTCCCTAATATATTTCGTTGTATTGCCCTGTTCCAAGCTCAGCATATGACTTTCAAAACACGAGGCCAATACACCAATAGATAAATTAAGATAAGATAAGATGGGTACATTAATATTATAAATTGCAGGAACTTGCCGCTGGCCATCGCCATCTCCATGCCCGTCGTCACCATCATCTACCTGTTGACCAACGTGGCGTATTATGTGGTGCTGGACATGCCGTCTCTGCTGGCCAGCGACGCCGTGGCTGTGGTGAGCGGCTGGCCCAGCAGCCCGTCCTATATTTAGAACGGGCTGCTTTACATAGAACAGTTATAAACAAGTATGTACAAATATGTCCCCGCTGAAATAAACAACAACAACAACACCTTGGCCTCTTATATTGCAGTGTGCAGACATAACAAATATTCCCCCCACGTGTCCTCGGTAGCCCGGGTGTTTCGTAAGGGCTGTTGCTGTGTTTTGTATCCAAACCCGCAGACCTTTGGGAACGCCGTCCTGGGCCCTTTCAACTGGATCATTCCCATCGCGGTGGCCATGTCCTGCTACGGGGGACTCAACGCATCCGTCATCGCCGCCTCCCGGTAATCCCCCAAGAAATAGTAACAGATTTATTGACATAGTATAATAATAATAATAATAATAATAATGATAATAATAATAGTAATAATAATAATAGTAATAATAAGAATAAGAATAATGTCAGTAGCATTAAAAATATATATTTTATAATATATTAGTATATCATAATATATTATATATATTATTATTTATCATATTAATAATATTAATAATAATAATAATAATAATATCAGCAGCATACAAAATATATAGTATAATATATTATAATATAATATATAATATATTATTATTTATAAAAATAATACAAATAATAGTAATAATAATAATATCAGTAGCATAAAAAAATATATAGTATAATATATTATAATATAATATATATAATATATTATTATTTATACAAATAATACAAATAATAATAATAATACTACTACTACTACTACTACTACTACTAATAATAATAATAATAATAATAATAATAGTAATAATAAACCACTAACCGTTTTAATCTCTTACTTCTCTTACTTCTCTTTGACACACAGAGGTGACGTCATGGCCCAGTAAACACGAGGGTAGATCAGTGATGATGAATCATGAGAGGATCTTGTTGACTGTGGTGACCTCTCTCTCCGTGACGCCATGTTTGTTGCGCTGCAGGCTTGTTCTTCGTCGGCGCCAGAGAGGGTCACCTGCCGGACAGCCTGAGCCTCATCCACACGGAGCGCTACACGCCCATACCCGCGCTGCCTGTTCAACGTGAGCACCGCCAAGTGTGTGTGTGTGTGTGTGTGTGTGTGTGTGTGTGTGTGTGTGTGTGTGTGTGGTCGTGTGTGTGTGGTCGTGTACTCTGACGCCTGTGTGTTTCTATGGCGCGGGCTGAGCTGAGCTGAGCGTGTGCTGTGCTGGTTCCGCAGGGCTTAATGGGCCTGATCTTCCTGTGTGTGGAGGACGTCTTCCAGCTCATCAACTACTTCAGCTTCAGCTACTGGCTCTACGTGGGGCTGTCCGTCGCCGGCCTCATCTACCTGCGGGTCACCCAGCCGCTCAGACACAGACCCGTCAAGGTAGGACAGACAGGCAGGCAGACAGACAGACAGACAGACAGACACAGACACAGACCCGTCAAGGTAGGACAGACAGGCAGACAGACAGACAGACAGACAGACAGACACAGACCCGTCAAGGTAGGACAGGCAGGCAGACAGACAGACAGACAGACAGACAGACAGACACAGACCCGTCAAGGTAGGACAGGCAGGCAGACAGACAGACAGACAGACAGACAGACAGACACAGACACAGACCGTCGAGTTAGGACAGACAGGCAGACAGACAGACAGACAGACACAGACCCGTCAAGGTAGGACAGACAGGAGACAGACAGACAGACAGACAGACAGACAGACAGACAGACACAGACCCGTCAAGGTAGGACAGACAGGCAGACAGACAGACAGACAGACAGACAGACAGACAGACACAGACCCGTTCAAGGTAGGACAGACAGGCAGACAGACAGACAGACAGACACAGACCTGTCAATGGTAGGACAGACAGGCAGGCAGACAGACAGACAGACAGACAGACAGACAGACAGACACAGACACAGACCCGTCAAGGTAGGACAGACAGGCAGGCAGACAGACAGACAGACAGACAGACAGACAGACACAGACACAGACCCGTCAAGGTAGGACAGACAGGCAGACAGACAGACACAGACCCGTCAAGGTAGGACAGACAGACAGACAGACAGACACAGACAGACAGACACAGACCTGTCAATATAGGAAAGACAGACAGACAGACAGACACCAGACCTGTCAATATAGGACAGACAGACAGACAGACAGACAGACAGACAGACAGACAGACAGACAGACACAGACCTGTCAATATAGGAAAGACAGACAGGACAGACAGACAGACACAGACCTGCCAATATAGGACAGACAGACAGACACAGACCTGTCAAACATAGGACAGACAGACAGACCTGTCAATATAGGACAGACAGACAGACAGACAGACAGACAGACAGACACAGACCTGCCAATATAGGACAGACAGACAGACAGACACAGACCTGTCAATATAGGAAAGACAGACAGACAGACAGACACAGACCTGTCAATATAGGAAAGACAGACAGACAGACAGACACAGACCTGCCAATATAGGACAGACAGACAGACAGACAGACAGACAGACACAGACCTGTCAATATAGGACAGACAGACAGACAGACAGACAGACAGACAGACACAGACCTGTCAATATAGGAAAGACAGACAGACACAGACCTGTCAATATAGGACAGACAGACAGACAGACACAGACCTGTCAATATAGGAAAGACAGACAGACAGACAGACACAGACCTGTCAATATAGGAAAGACAAGACAAGACAGACAGACAGACAGACAGACACAGACCTGCCAATATAGGGACAGACAGACAGACAGACAGACAGACAGACAGAACAGACAGACTCAAGGTGTGTGCGGCCCAGCTGTGCGGCGTCTTCCGGCGCATCTTCAACCTGGAGCCTGAGCACGACGACCGTTTCCTGTCCTGTGGAAAACATCAATGCCTGGTTCCTGTCCCCAAGAAGAGACACGCAAGCAGCCACAAGTGACTATAGGCCGGTGGCCTTGACCTCACATGTGATGAAGTCACTGGAGAGGCTAGTCCCTGAATCACATCCGTGCACTAGTCGAACCATCACTGGACCCTCCTTGCAGTTCGCCTACCAGCCCCGCATTGGAATGGAGGACGCCATCATCTACCTGCTTGCACAGGGCTTATTCTCACCTGGAGGAGGGCAGGCAGCGTTGTGAGAGTCACATTCTTTGACTTCTCAAGCGCTTTCAACACATAAAGCCTGCCCTGCTTGGGACTAAGCTACTGGACATGCAGGTGGACACTCCACTAGTGCCTGGATTACCAACTACCTCACAGGTCGGCCACAGTATGTGAGGCTGCAGAGCATCACGTCGGAACACTATTGTGAGGAACACTGGAGCACCTCAGGGACAGTCCTGTCTCCGCTTCCTGTTCACACTCTACACCTCAGACTTCAGATACAGCTCACAGTACTGCCACCTGCAGAAGTTTTCGGATGACTCTGCCATGTTTGCTGTATCAGGAAGGGGCAGGAGTCCGAGTACAGGGGTGTGGTGGACGGTTTCGTGGAGTGTGTGGACTGAACCACCTGCAACTCAACATCTCCAAGACAAAGGAGTTGGTGGTGGATTTCAGGAAAGCAACCGGACTCACTTGAAACCGGTCAGCATCAGGGGGACCTGTGGTGGACACTGTCGAGGAATATAAGTACCTGGGTGTTCACATAGACAATAAATTGGACTGGTCTAAAAACACAGATGCCTTGTATAAGAAAGGTCAGAGTCGCCTGTATTTCCTACGGAGACTCAGATCTTTCAACGTCTGCAGGACCATGCTGCAGATGTTCTATCACTCTGTGGTGGCCAGCGTCATCTTCTACGCTGTGGTGTGCTGGGGCAGCAGGGTGAGGCGCCGACGCAACAGACTCAATAAGCTCATCAGGAAAGCGGGTTCTGTCTGGGAGTGGAATTGGGAGTCTTTGCAGAGGTCTCGGAGAAGAGGATGTTGAGTAAACTACTCCGTATTATGGACAACGCCTCCCATCCCCTTCACGCCACACTGGTGTCATACCGAGCACCTTCAGTCGTAGACTGAGACTACAAGGTGCCACCACAGAACGCCACAGGAGGTCCTTTCTGCCTGTGGCCATCAAACTCTATAACTCCTCCCTATAACTCCCCCGACAAGACAATGAACACAGCAATGTATTAAGACACAGTTCGTAAACTACACCTCGTTATACATGACACTTCCGCTTATGAGGTCATTGACATATAATTTGTACCCCAAAAACTTTTTCTCCTAAAGGGTTTTTTATGGGGTGGATACGGCGTGATCTTTACTCTTGTTCTTGTAATTGGGCCATTAGAACAAGAAAGGAGAAGTTCATCAAGTCCGTACCCAGTAACAAAGGACTCAGTCTCTGATTAGAACCACTATGTGGTCAGGGTTAAACCGACTCCTGAGTTTACACTATATAAGGTATAAACGATTGATTGATTGTGTGATTATTGAATAATCAATGAGGGAGTATGGTCTTTATGCCAATTGTTTTCGCTGTCTGAATATCTTATCTGCCCACATATTTGTATATTTAACTGTAATTTGCACATACGTTGGTTATTTATCAATCTGTTTTTGCTACTGTATCGCTATGCAACCTGGCACAAGAATTTCCTTCGGGATTAATAAAGTTCTATTCTATTCTATTCTATTTCTAATATAGGAAAGACAGACAGACAGACAGACAGACACAGACCTGTCAATATAGGAAAGACAGACAGACAGACAGACACAGACCTGTCAATATAGGACAGACAGACAGACAGACACAGACCTGTCAATATAGGAAAGACAGACAGACAGACAGACACAGACCTGTCAATATAGGAAAGACAGACAGACAGACAGACAGACACAGACCTGTCAATATAGGGCAGGCAGGCAGTCAGGTAGAGAGCAGGCTGATGCTCTCGGCGTAAAAAGTGTCAACAATATTAAAGTATGCATGATGCAACATGCAGCATTTTGCAGATCCATTTACAAGAAACTACCAGACCATCTACAGTAGGTGCCAACAGACATGCACTCCCAAATTCTTCTCAGCAGAGTCATGACAGCACCTATTAGCTATTACCTATTCCAGTGCAAACATACACACCACTTCCCTTCCCACCACACATTCCTCATTGTGCTGACGGGATGCATAGCCTAGCATAGTGTAGCCTAGTGTAGCCTAGCATGCCTGCAGCTACTGCTCTTGTTTGCTCCGCACTTTTGGCCCACATTTCACCACCCTGGCCCAAGTCAATTATCTGGTTCGCCTATATGCATGCGGTAGAGAGACAGACAGACAGACAGACAGACAGACAGACAGCCAAGACAGACAGACACAGACCTGTCAATGTAGCACAGACAGACAGACAGACTGATCAAAGAAAGGCAGAAAACAGAGGGACAGAGGGTCAGAGGGACGGATGATAAACCATTTTAGATAAGACAGAAAGACGAAACACGCACACACCTGTATTGCGTTTTGGTACCCAGAGTGAACCCCGCCTAACCAGGTCCTGTTTCCTCCCTGTCTCCCTGTCTGTCTGTCTGTCTGTCTCCCCCCACCCACCCAGCTGTCCCTGGTCTTCCCTATCATCTACTGTCTGTGCAGCCTGTTCCTAGTGGTGGTGCCCCTGTACAGCGACACCATCAACTCCCTCATAGGGATTGGCATCGCTCTGTCCGGGGTCCCCGTCTACTACCTGGCTATCTACCTGCCCGACGACAAGAGGCCCAAACTCATCGGCAGGATCAACGGTTTGTTTGTTTGTTTGTTTGATGGTTGCGTTGTTACATTTCTACACCTCATCAATTCATGATGAATCCAGTTCCATGTGTCAGGACCCGGTCCACCTCCCTCTGCCACTCCCAGAGTCAGGGTTCTACCAACCTGTTTATCAAGCCGAACTTAGACTTAACCAGGATTAACAAGTTAAAACTGACCTGGGTCATGTTCTCTCTATATATATATATATATGCCACTCTTTATCTCTTTCTCTATTTCTATCCCTCTCTCCATCTCCATCTGTTTTCCCCACCCCAGCCTTCTTCACCAGGTACACCCAGTTGCTGTGCTACTGCTGCCTCACTGAGCTGGACACGGAGACCGGGGAACCGGTGGATGATAAAACTCAGTGAACTGTGCGTGGACTCGGACCCTGGACACGCTCAAAGCATCATCATCATCATCATCATCATCATCATCATTATTATGAATATGGAATTGAAGCACCAAGTTTCTATTCGGGTGTCTCATCCGGAGTGACGGTGAACCTAAACGAACGGACACTGCCATCTAGTGGTGGAGGAAGAGGAACACACACTGCCCTCTATTGGTGGCAGAGGAGAACCACACTGCCCTCTATTGGTGGCAGAGGAGTACCACACCGCCCTCTATTGGTGGTAGAGGAGAACCACACCGCCCTCTATTGGTGGCAGAGGAGAACCACACTGCCCTCTATTGGTGGCAGAGGAGAACCACACTGCCCTCTATTGGTGGCAGAGGAGAACCACACTGCCCTCTATTGGTGGCAGAGGAGAACCACACTGCCCTCTATTGGTGGCAGAGGAGGAGCACAAATGCGGCTTTCTGAGAAATGCAAATCCAGTATCTGGATAATTTTTACTTTAACTACTAACATGATGGAACAAATGGAAACAATTTGGAATCGGTTTGACACTTTTTCATTTATTTTTGTTGTTGTCATGGAAGTTTGTTATGATGACAATCATAAGCACTTAGTCATTTGTATGTGTTGTTCAGTTCGTGAGGAGTGCACGTGAGGAGTGCATGTGTATGGGTGGTACAGGAAAAGCAGTTTGGAGTTGCTCCGGGAGAGGCAGAGATTGCGACAGCAATTTTTTAAACATCCTGCTGCTGACATGTTGCTGTGAGAGAGAGGATTCCCGGCTTGCTTTTCGTCCTTTGTGTCACGGTGAACCACACGTGGTGAGTTCACTCTTTTCACTTTCACTCGTGTGTGTTTTTGGTTTTCTCTCAGGGCGGTAGTTCAGTGGTTAAGGGGGTTTTTGCAACCATGAGAATGATCACACACACAAACAATAAAGTGTTAATAAAGCCACCTCTTTTTTGTCTCACTCTTGTAGGTGAGGCGGTCACTGAGGTATAGAGAGTGCCGATAGGTCAGTTGTCGGTGGGTTGACTTTCACAGACTCAAGTCTTCACTTCAGTGTTCGATCGCTTTCTGCGCTTGGAAAGATTGTGACACAATCCACTTGTTTTGAGCGTTGAATCGTTGTACTGAACTTCTGAACCTCTGAACCTCTGAGCTTCTGAACTTCTGAACTGTTGTAAAAAAACACACAAGTGCTCTCAGTGCCGGCGGGGGCGGGGGAATGAGGGAATGGCGACAGAACATGGGCTCGCTGTGTTCCCGCGCACAGCAGCCGCCCTCCGACCAGGACCTCAAGGCGTCGTCAGGCGGGGGGATGGTGACGGGGACGAAGGAGAAGGTGCAGATGAAGCGTGAGATCTCGCTGGTCAACGGCGTCTGCCTCATCGTGGGCAACATGATCGGCTCGGGCATCTTCGTGTCGCCCAAGGGCGTGCTGATGCACAGCGGCTCCTACGGCCTGTCGCTGGTCATCTGGGGCCTGGGCGGCGTCTTCTCCGTGTTTGGCGCGCTGTGCTACGCCGAGCTGGGCACCACCATCACCAAGTCGGGCGCCAGCTACGTGTACATCCTGGAGTCCTTCGGCGGTTTCCCGGCCTTCATCCGCCTGTGGACGTCCATCCTGCTCATCGAGCCCGCCAGCCAGGCGGTCATCTCGCTCACCTTCGCCAACTACCTGGTGGAGGCCTTCTACCCGACCTGCCAGCCCCCCTACGACGCCATTCGCCTCATCGCAGCCGCCTGTCTCTGTAGGGAGCCCCCTTCTCCTCCTCCTCCTGCCCTCACAGACACAGACACAGACACAGACACACTCAGACACACACACAGACACACACACAGACACAGACACACACACACACACACAGACACACACAGACACAGACACACAGACACACACACAGACACAGACACAGACACAGACACACACACACACACACAGACAGACACACACACAGACACAGACACACACACACAGACACAGACACACACACACAGACACAGACACACACACACACACACACACAGACACACACACACACAGACACAGACACAGACACACAGACACACACGCTCTCGCTCTCACTCGCTCTCTGAGATTTGCATGGAAAAAATGAAGTGAAAGTGAAATCAAGACCTAGAGTATAAGAGGAGCATGTGCTCATGCATGAATATGAATATTCTTTTGTGTGTGTGTGTGTGTGTGTGTGTGTCGCATGTGTGTGTGTGTGTGTGTGTGTTAGGCTAAGCAGCCGTTGTGTATATATTTACTCCAGCAAGCTGAGCCATGTTGGTTGTTTTTTTTAGACCGTCTGGCTCGAAGTTCAGGACGAGGGGTGGTCCTAACAGACGTGTCGCAACGCGGCCCCCCGTGTGAACAACGCCAGAAAGGCCGCGTTGAACGGACCGATTTGCTTTAAAAAAACCCTAAAAAAAAGTTTCACTGACTTTCACAAGTGGTCACAAGTAGCAGCAGCGAGACAGATTCAATGGAGGTTCGGTGTTAACAACCCAATTGACGTGATCAAATGTCCTATTTGTTTCCCCTCGACGTTGTGATTCTGTCGCTTGGGGGTCGACAGGCGTGCTGATCTTCATCAACTGTGCGTACGTGAGGTGGGGCACGCTGGTGCAAGATATCTTCACCTACGCCAAGCTCATGGCGCTCATCCTCGTCATCATCATGGGGGCGGTGAAGATCTCTTCAGGTGAGATCATGAGGTCGACGCCAGCCGGACAGCTACTAGAACTAATTCATATTGAACACCAAGGCAATGCGCGACACTGAGGCGGCAAGGCTTTCGGTGTTCCGGGCGGCATACCGTTGAAGCACGTCTCGTTAATGTCACGCTCTGTCTTTGCGTGTGTCTGTCTGTCTGTGTCTGTGTGTCTGTCTGTGTGTGTGTGTGTGTGTGTGTGTGTGTGTGTGTGTGTGTGTGTGCGTGCGTGTGTGTCCGCTTCCAGGCGAGACGCGGAACATGGACGCTCCGTTCGAAGGGTCTTCCACGGAGCCCGGGGCCATCGCGCTGGCTCTGTACTCGGCGCTCTTCTCCTACTCCGGCTGGGACACGCTCAACTTTGTCACGGAGGAAATTCAGAACCCAGAGAGGTAGCATATAGGCTAGTGCAGCCACACACACACACACACACACACACACACACACTGTTAAGGCTACTCTTCGACTTGACAGTGAGTGTTGATCCGTGAGACCACCATGGGAGCAGGTAGACGTTAGGCAGCCGACAGGTTAGGCTGAGGTCGGGACGTAGGGGATCGAACCCGGTACCTTCCGGTTAGGGAATTCCACTACACACACTACACACACACACGCATGCACGCACACACTCACTAAAGTCACACTACACACGCACTACACACTACACACGCACACACACACACTACACACACACACACACACACGAATGGTTTCCGTTATATTTGTAGCTGGGTTTCACGTGGTGATGCCAACTCCCTGTTTGCTTCCACACCCTAACCTCTGACCTAAATATCATTAACTGTACAAAAACAAACCCCAAAATGAATAGTCATGTTCTATATTAAGCCATGATAATCGTTCCAGCTGTGGGTAGGTCTGGTCATGTGTTTGGTGCAGTAGGCCTATGATGTGAACCCTTTCATCACATAGTATAAGGCTTATTATATTATTCCCTAATATATTTCGTTGTATTGCCCTGTTCCAAGCTCAGCATATGACTTTCAAAACACGAGGCCAATACACCAATAGATAAATTAAGATAAGATAAGATGGGTACATTAATATTATAAATTGCAGGAACTTGCCGCTGGCCATCGCCATCTCCATGCCCGTCGTCACCATCATCTACCTGTTGACCAACGTGGCGTATTATGTGGTGCTGGACATGCCGTCTCTGCTGGCCAGCGACGCCGTGGCTGTGGTGAGCGGCTGGCCCAGCAGCCCGTCCTATATTTAGAACGGGCTGCTTTACATAGAACAGTTATAAACAAGTATGTACAAATATGTCCCCGCTGAAATAAACAACAACAACAACACCTTGGCCGTGTGCAGACATAACAAATATTCCCCCCACGTGTCCTCGGTAGCCCGGGTGTTTCGTAAGGGCTGTTGCTGTGTTTTGTATCCAAACCCGCAGACCTTTGGGAACGCCGTCCTGGGCCCTTTCAACTGGATCATTCCCATCGCGGTGGCCATGTCCTGCTACGGGGGACTCAACGCATCCGTCATCGCCGCCTCCCGGTAATCCCCCAAGAAATAGTAACAGATTTATTGACATAGTATAATAATAATAATAATAATAATAATGATAATAATAATAGTAATAATAATAATAGTAATAATAAGAATAAGAATAATGTCAGTAGCATTAAAAATATATATTTTATAATATATTAGTATATCTGACAGGTCTGTGTCTGTCTGTCTGTCTGTCTTTCCTATATTGACAGGTCTGTGTCTGTCTGTCTGTCTGTCTGTCCTATATTGACAGGTCTGTGTCTGTCTGTCTGTCTTTCCTATATTGACAGGTCTGTGTCTGTCTGTCTGTCTGTCTGTCTGTCCTATATTGACAGGTCTGTGTCTGTCTGTCTGTCTGTCTGTCTGTCTGTCTGTCTGTCTGTCTGTCCTATATTGACAGGTCTGTGTCTGTCTGTCTGTCTGTCTGTCTTTCCTATATTGACAGGTCTGTGTCTGTCTGTCTGTCTGTCTTTCCTATATTGACAGGTCTGTGTCTGTCTGTCTGTCTGTCCTATATTGACAGGTCTGTGTCTGTCTGTCTGTCCTATATTGGCAGGTCTGTGTCTGTCTGTCTGTCTGTCTGTCTTTCCTATATTGACAGGTCTGTGTCTGTCTGTCTGTCTGTCTGTCTGTCTGTCCTATATTGACAGGTCTGTGTCTGTCTGTCTGTCTGTCTTTCCTATATTGACAGGTCTGTGTCTGTCTGTCTGTCTGTCTTTCCTATATTGACAGGTCTGTGTCTGTCTGTCTGTCTGTCCTATATTGACAGGTCTGTGTCTGTCTGTCTGTCTGTCTTTCCTATATTGACAGGTCTGTGTCTGTCTGTCTGTCTGTCTGTCCTATATTGGCAGGTCTGTGTCTGTCTGTCTGTCTGTCTGTCTTTCCTATATTGACAGGTCTGTGTCTGTCTGTCTGTCTGTCTGTCTGTCTGTCTGTCTGTCTGTCCTATATTGACAGGTCTGTGTCTGTCTGTCTGTCTGTCTTTCCTATATTGACAGGTCTGTGTCTGTCTGTCTGTGTCTGTCTGTCTGTCTGTCTGTCCTACCTTGACGGGTCTGTGTCTGTCTGTCTGCCTGTCTGTCCTACCTTGACGGGTCTGTGTCTGTGTCTGTCTGTCTGTCTGTCTGTCTGCCTGCCTGTCTGTCCTACCTTGACGGGTCTGTGTCTGTGTCTGTCTGTCTGTCTGTCTGTCTGTCTGTCTGTCTGCCTGCCTGTCTGTCCTACCTTGACGGGTCTGTGTCTGTCTGTCTGTCTGTCTGTCTGCCTGTCTGTCCTACCTTGACGGGTCTGTGTCTGTCTGTCTGTCTGTCTGTCTGTCTGTCTGTCTGCCTGTCTGTCCTACCTTGACGGGTCTGTGTCTGTCTGTCTGTCTGTCTGTCTGTCTGTCTGTCTGTCTGCCTGTCTGTCCTACCTTGACGGGTCTGTGTCTGTCTGTCTGTCTGTCTGCCTGTCTGTCCTACCTTGACGGGTCTGTGTCTGTGTCTGTCTGTCTGTCTGTCTGTCTGTCTGTCTGCCTGCCTGTCCTACCTTGACGGGTCTGTGTCTGTGTCTGTCTGTCTGTCTGTCTGTCTGCCTGTCTGTCCTACCTTGACGGGTCTGTGTCTGTCTGTCTGTCTGTCTGTCTGTCTGCCTGTCTGTCCTACCTTGACGGGTGTCAACACATACAAATGACTAAGTGCTTATGATTGTCATCATAACAAACTTCCATGACAACAACAAAAATAAATGAAAAAGTGTCAAACCGATTCCAAATTGTTTCCATTTGTTCCATCATGTTAGTAGTTAAAGTAAAAATTATCCAGATACTGGATTTGCATTTCTCAGAAAGCCTGTGCTCCTCCTCTGCCACCAATAGAGGGCAGTGTGGTTCTCCTCTGCCACCAATAGAGGGCGGTGTGGTTCTCCTCTGCCACCAATAGAGGGCGGTGTGGTTCTCCTCTGCCACCAATAGAGGGCAGTGTGGTTCTCCTCTGCCACCAATAGAGGGCGGTGTGGTTCTCCTCTGCCACCAATAGAGGGCAGTGTGGTTCTCCTCTGCCACCAATAGAGGGCAGTGTGGTTCTCCTCTGCCACCAATAGAGGGCAGTGTGGTTCTCCTCTGCCACCAATAGAGGGCAGTGTGTGTTCCTCTTCCTCCACCACTAGATGGCAGTGTCCGTTCGTTTAGGTTCACCGTCACTCCGGATGAGACACCCGAATAGAAACTTGGTGCTTCAATTCCATATTCATAATAATGATGATGATGATGAATGATGATGATGATGATGATGATGATGATGATGCTTTGAGTGTGTCCAGGGTCCGAGTCCACGCACAGTTCACTGAGTTTTATCATCCACCGGTTCCCCGGTCTCCGTGTCCAGCTCAGTGAGGCAGCAGTAGCACAGCAACTGGGTGTACCTGGTGAAGAAGGCTGGGGTGGGGAAAACAGATGGAGATGGAGAGAGGGATAGAAATAGAGAAAGAGATAAAGAGTGGCATATATATATATATATATATATAGAGAGAGAACATGACCCAGGTCAGTTTTAACTTGTTAATCCTGGTTAAGTCTAAGTTCGGCTTGATAAACAGGTTGGTAGAACCCTGACTCTGGGAGTGGCAGAGGGAGGTGGACCGGGTCCTGACACATGGAACTGGATTCATCATGAATTGATGAGGTGTAGAAATGTAACAACGCAACCATCAAACAAACAAACAAACAAACCGTTGATCCTGCCGATGAGTTTGGGCCTCTTGTCGTCGGGCAGGTAGATAGCCAGGTAGTAGACGGGGACCCCGGACAGAGCGATGCCAATCCCTATGAGGGAGTTGATGGTGTCGCTGTACAGGGGCACCACCACTAGGAACAGGCTGCACAGACAGTAGATGATAGGGAAGACCAGGGACAGCTGGGTGGGTGGGGGGAGACAGACAGACAGACAGACAGGGAGACAGGGAGGAAACAGGACCTGGTTAGGCGGGGTTCACTCTGGGTACCAAAACGCAATACAGGTGTGTGCGTGTTTCGTCTTTCTGTCTTATCTAAAATGGTTTATCATCCGTCCCTCTGACCCTCTGTCCCTCTGTTTTCTGCCTTTCTTTGATCAGTCTGTCTGTCTGTCTGTGCTACATTGACAGGTCTGTGTCTGTCTGTCTTGGCTGTCTGTCTGTCTGTCTGTCTGTCTGTCTGTCTCTCTACCGCATGCATATAGGCGAACCAGATAATTGACTTGGGCCAGGGTGGTGAAATGTGGGCCAAAAGTGCGGAGCAAACAAGAGCAGTAGCTGCAGGCATGCTAGGCTACACTAGGCTACACTATGCTAGGCTATGCATCCCGTCAGCACAATGAGGAATGTGTGGTGGGAAGGGAAGTGGTGTGTATGTTTGCACTCCAATAGGTAATAGCTAATAGGTGCTGTCATGACTCTGCTGAGAAGAATTTGGGAGTGCATGTCTGTTGGCACCTACTGTAGATGGTCTGGTAGTTTCTTGTAAATGGTTCTGCAAAATGCTGCATGTTGCATCATGCATACTTTAATATTGTTGACACTTTTTACGCCGAGAGCATGATCCTGCTCTCTACCTGACTGCCTGCCTGAGCTATATTGACAGGTCTGTGTCTGTCTGTCTGTCTGTCTTTCCTATATTGACAGGTCTGTGTCTGTCTGTCTGTCTGTCTGTCTGTCTGTTCCTATATTGACAGGTCTGTGTCTGTCTGTCTGTCTGTCTGTCCTATATTGACAGGTCTGTGTCTGTCTGTCTGTCTTTCCTATATTGACAGGTCTGTGTCTGTCTGTCTGTCTGTCTGTCTGTCCTATATTAGAATAGAATAGAATAGAATAGAACTTTATTAATCCCGAAGGAAATTCTTGTGCCAGGTTGCATAGCGATACAGTACAAAAAACAGATTGATAAATAACCAACGTATGTGCAAATTACAGTTAAATATACAAATATGTGGGCAAGATAAGATATTCAGACAGCGAAAACAATTGGCATAAAGACCATACTCCCTCATTGATTATTCAATAATCACACAATCAATCAATCGTTATACCTTATATAGTGTAACTCAGGAGTCGGTTACCCTGACCACATAGTGGTTCTAATCAGAGACTGAGTCCTTTGTTACTGGGTACGACTTGATGAACTTCTCCTTTCTTGTTCTAATGGCCCCAATTACAAGAAAAGAGTAAAGAATCACGCCGTATCCGCCCCATAAAAAAACCCTTAGGAGAAAAAAGTTTTTGGCGGTACAAATTATATGTCAATGACCTCATGAAGCGAAGTGTCATGTATTAAACGAGGTGTAGTTTACGAACTGTGTCTTAATACATTGCTGTGTTCATTGTCTTGTCGGGGGAGTTATAGGGAGGAGTTATAGAGTTTGATGGGCACAGGCCAGAAAGGACCTCCTGTGGCGTTCTGTGGTGCACCTTGGTAGTCTCAGTCTACGACTGGAAGGGTGGCTCCGGTATGACACCAGTGTGGCGTGAAGGGGATGGGAGGCGTTGTCCATAATACGGAGTAGTTTACTCAACATCCTCTTCTCCGAGACCTCCACCAAAGACTCCAATTCCACTCCCAGGACAGAACCCGCTTTCCTGATGAGCTTATTGAGTCTGTTGGCGTCGGCTGCCTTCACCCTGCTGCCCCAGCACACAACAGCGTAGAAGATGACGCTGGCCACCACAGAGTGATAGAACATCTGCAGCATGGTCCTGCAGACGTTGAAAGATCTGAGTCTCCGTAGGAAATACAGGCGACTCTGACCTTTCTTATACAAGGCATCTGTGTTTTTAGACCAGTCCAATTTATTGTCTATGTGAACACCCAGGTACTTATATTCCTCGACAGTGTCCACCACGGTCCCCCTGATGCTGACCGGTTTCAAGTGAGTCGGTTGCTTCCTGAAATCCACCACCAACTCCTTTGTCTTGGAGATGTTGAGTTGCAGGTGGTTCAGTCCACACCACTCCACGAAACCGTCCACCACACCCCTGTACTCGGACTCCTGCCCCTTCCTGATACAGCCCACAATGGCAGAGTCATCCGAAAACTTCTGCAGGTGGCAGTACTGTGAGCTGTATCTGAAGTCTGAGGTGTAGAGTGTGAACAGGAAGGGAGACAGGACTGTCCCCTGAGGTGCTCCAGTGTTGCTCACAATAGTGTCCGACGTGATGCTCTGCAGCCTCACATACTGTGGCCGACCTGTGAGGTAGTTGGTAATCCAGGCCACTAGTGGAGTGTCCACCTGCATGTCCAGTAGCTTAGTCCCAAGCAGGGCAGGCTTTATGGTGTTGAAAGCGCTTGAGAAGTCAAAGAATGTGACTCTCACAACGCTGCCTGCCTCCTCCAGGTGAGAATAAGCCCTGTGCAGCAGGTAGATGATGGCGTCTTCCACTCCAATACGGGGCTGGTAGGCGAACTGCAGAGGGTCCAGTGATGGTTCGACTAGTGCACGGATGTGCTTCAGGACTAGCCTCTCCAGTGACTTCATCACATGTGAGGTCAAGGCCACCGGCCTATAGTCACTGTGGCTGCTTGCGTGTCTCTTCTTGGGGACAGGAACCAGGCATGATGTTTTCCACAGGACAGGAACGGTCGTCGTGCTCAGGCTCAGGTTGAAGATGCGCCGGAAGACGCCGCACAGCTGGGCCGCACACACCTTGAGTCTGTCTGTGTGTCTGTCTGTCTGTCTGTCTGTCTGTCTGTCCTATATTGACAGGTCTGTGTCTGTCTGTCTGTCTGTCTGTCTTTCCTATATTGACAGGTCTGTGTCTGTCTGTCTGTCTGTCTTTCCTATATTGACAGGTCTGTGTCTGTCTGTCTGTCTGTCTTTCCTATATTGACAGGTCTGTGTCTGTCTGTCTTTCCTATATTGACAGGTCTGTGTCTGTCTGTCTGTCTGTCTGTCTGTCTGTCCTATATTGACAGGTCTGTGTCTGTCTGTCTGTCTGTCTGTCTGTCTGTCTGTCCTATATTGACAGGTCTGTGTCTGTCTGTCTGTCTGTCTTTCCTATATTGACAGGTCTGTGTCTGTCTGTCTGTCTGTCTTTCCTATATTGACAGGTCTGTGTCTGTCTGTCTGTCTGTCCTATATTGGCAGGTCTGTGTCTGTCTGTCTGTCTGTCTGTCTTTCCTATATTGACAGGTCTGTCTGTCTGTCCTATATTGACAGGTCTGTGTCTGTCTGTCTGTCCTATATTGGCAGGTCTGTGTCTGTCTGTCTGTCTGTCTGTCTTTCCTATATTGACAGGTCTGTGTCTGTCTGTCTGTCTGTCTGTCTGTCTGTCTGTCTGTCCTATATTGACAGGTCTGTGTCTGTCTGTCTGTCTGTCTTTCCTATATTGACAGGTCTGTGTCTGTCTGTCTGTGTCTGTCTGTCTGTCTGTCTGTCCTACCTTGACGGGTCTGTGTCTGTCTGTCTGCCTGTCTGTCCTACCTTGACGGGTCTGTGTCTGTGTCTGTCTGTCTGTCTGTCTGTCTGCCTGCCTGTCTGTCCTACCTTGACGGGTCTGTGTCTGTGTCTGTCTGTCTGTCTGTCTGTCTGTCTGTCTGCCTGCCTGTCTGTCCTACCTTGACAGGTCTGTGTCTGTCTGTCTGTCTGTCTGCCTGTCTGTCCTACCTTGACGGGTCTGTGTCTGTCTGTCTGTCTGTCTGTCTGTCTGTCTGTCTGTCTGCCTGTCTGTCCTACCTTGACGGGTCTGTGTCTGTCTGTCTGTCTGTCTGTCTGTCTGTCTGCTGCCTGTCTGTCCTACCTTGACGGGTCTGTGTCTGTCTGTCTGTCTGTCTGCCTGTCTGTCCTACCTTGACGGGTCTGTGTCTGTGTCTGTCTGTCTGTCTGTCTGTCTGTCTGTCTGCCTGTCTGTCCTACCTTGACGGGTCTGTGTCTGTCTGTCTGTCTGTCTGTCTGTCTGTCTGCCTGTCTGTCCTACCTTGACGGGTCTGTGTCTGTCTGTCTGTCTGTCTGTCTGTCTGCCTGTCTGTCCTACCTTGACGGGTCTGTGTCTGTGTCTGTCTGTCTGTCTGTCTGTCTGCCTGCCTGTCTGTCCTACCTTGACGGGTCTGTGTCTGAGCGGCTGGGTGACCCGCAGGTAGATGAGGCCGGCGACGGACAGCCCCACGTAGAGCCAGTAGCTGAAGCTGAAGTAGTTGATGAGCTGGAAGACGTCCTCCACACACAGGAAGATCAGGCCCATTAAGCCCTGCGGAACCAGCACAGCACACGCTCAGCTCAGCTCAGCCCGCGCCATAGAAACACACAAGCGTCAGAATACACGACCACACACACACACACACACACACACACACACACACACACACACACACACACACACACACACACACACTTGGCGGTGCTCACGTTGAACAGCAGCGCGGGTATGGGCGTGTAGCGCTCCGTGTGGATGAGGCTCAGGCTGTCCGGCAGGTGACCCTCTCTGGCGCCGACGAAGAACAGCCTGCAGCGCAACAACATGACAAGATCCTCTCATGATTCATCATCACTGATCTACCCTCGTGTTTACTGGGCCATGACGTCACCTCTGTGTGTCAAAGAGAAGTAAGAGAAGTAAGAGATTAAAAAAAAGTTTAACGATTAGCTAAAAATCAGCCATGTGTTTATTATTATTATTATTATTATTATTATTATTATTATTATTATTATTATATATATATATATTATTATTATTATTTTATTATTTTATATATATATATATATATATTATATTATAATATATTATACTATACTATTATTTTATTACTATATTATTATTATTATATTATTTTATTATTTTATAATAATAATATATTTATATTATATTATAATATATTATACTATATATTTATTATTCTTATTTATTATTATTATTATTATTATTAATATATAATAATAATATATATAATATAACAGACAGACAGACAGACAGACACAGACCTGTCAATATAGGAAAGACAGACAGACAGACAGACACAGACCTGTCAATATAGCTCAGGCAGGCAGTCAGGTAGAGAGCAGGATCATGCTCTCGGCGTAAAAAGTGTCAACAATATTAAAGTATGCATGATGCAACATGCAGCATTTTGCAGAACCATTTACAAGAAACTACCAGACCATCTACAGTAGGTGCCAACAGACATGCACTCCCAAATTCTTCTCAGCAGAGTCATGACAGCACCTATTAGCTATTACCTATTGGAGTGCAAACATACACACCACTTCCCTTCCCACCACACATTCCTCATTGTGCTGACGGGATGCATAGCCTAGCATAGTGTAGCCTAGTGTAGCCTAGCATGCCTGCAGCTACTGCTCTTGTTTGCTCCGCACTTTTGGCCCACATTTCACCACCCTGGCCCAAGTCAATTATCTGGTTCGCCTATATGCATGCGGTAGAGAGACAGACAGACAGACAGACAGACAGACAGACAGCCAAGACAGACAGACACAGACCTGTCAATGTAGCACAGACAGACAGACAGACTGATCAAAGAAAGGCAGAAAACAGAGGGACAGAGGGTCAGAGGGACGGATGATAAACCATTTTAGATAAGACAGAAAGACGAAACACGCACACACCTGTATTGCGTTTTGGTACCCAGAGTGAACCCCGCCTAACCAGGTCCTGTTTCCTCCCTGTCTCCCTGTCTGTCTGTCTGTCTGTCTCCCCCCACCCACCCAGCTGTCCCTGGTCTTCCCTATCATCTACTGTCTGTGCAGCCTGTTCCTAGTGGTGGTGCCCCTGTACAGCGACACCATCAACTCCCTCATAGGGATTGGCATCGCTCTGTCCGGGGTCCCCGTCTACTACCTGGCTATCTACCTGCCCGACGACAAGAGGCCCAAACTCATCGGCAGGATCAACGGTTTGTTTGTTTGTTTGTTTGATGGTTGCGTTGTTACATTTCTACACCTCATCAATTCATGATGAATCCAGTTCCATGTGTCAGGACCCGGTCCACCTCCCTCTGCCACTCCCAGAGTCAGGGTTCTACCAACCTGTTTATCAAGCCGAACTTAGACTTAACCAGGATTACCAAGTTAAAACTGACCTGGGTCATGTTCTCTCTCTATATATATATATATATGCCACTCTTTATCTCTTTCTCTATTTCTATCCCTCTCTCCATCTCCATCTGTTTTCCCCACCCCAGCCTTCTTCACCAGGTACACCCAGTTGCTGTGCTACTGCTGCCTCACTGAGCTGGACACGGAGACCGGGGAACCGGTGGATGATAAAACTCAGTGAACTGTGCGTGGACTCGGACCCTGGACACGCTCAAAGCATCATCATCATCATCATCATCATCATCATCATTATTATGAATATGGAATTGAAGCACCAAGTTTCTATTCGGGTGTCTCATCCGGAGTGACGGTGAACCTAAACGAACGGACACTGCCATCTAGTGGTGGAGGAAGAGGAACACACACTGCCCTCTATTGGTGGCAGAGGAGAACCACACTGCCCTCTATTGGTGGCAGAGGAGAACCACACCGCCCTCTATTGGTGGCAGAGGAGAACCACACTGCCCTCTATTGGTGGCAGAGGAGAACCACACTGCCCTCTATTGGTGGCAGAGGAGAACCACACCGCCCTCTATTGGTGGCAGAGGAGAACCACACCGCCCTCTATTGGTGGCAGAGGAGAACCACACTGCCCTCTATTGGTGGCAGAGGAGAACCACACTGCCCTCTATTGGTGGCAGAGGAGAACCACACTGCCCTCTATTGGTGGCAGAGGAGGAGCACAACCGTGGTTATGTTTTGTTCAAATGAAATGCGGCTTTCTGAGAAATGCAAATCCAGTATCTGGATAATTTTTACTTTAACTACTAACATGATGGAACAAATGGAAACAATTTGGAATCGGTTTGACACTTTTTCATTTATTTTTGTTGTTGTCATGGAAGTTTGTTATGATGACAATCATAAGCACTTAGTCATTTGTATGTGTTGTTCAGTTCGTCAGGTGTAATATGGCACTTTTTTCTTACAACAAGCATGAATTACATTTTCTAATCACCTCAAATGCATATTGTTGGTTTTGGTGTGAATACGACAGTTAGTCATTAAATGTTGCGATGTTGCCACTAGAGGGCGCCACGGCACAGCCTCAATGTCGTCACGTTACTGTACCTCACGCTGGTTTACTGAGACAAATTCAAATAATAGAATATCATTAAAATAAAGATATCCAAGTTCTGTGTAGTTCCTCAGAGGATTTTCCACACACATGATACAGTGGTAGTGGGGTTCAAATGAAACACATTTCAAGTGTCATTTCATTGATTGTAGCGGTGTACACAAATAGTCATCATTCAGAAGTTTACATTACTCCTAAAAATTAAATACCTTAAATACGTCTGGTTACGTCTGGTTTCCACAAGAATTGTCACATGTTCACAACACTGTTCTGCTCCCCTGGGACATTTGACCCCAGCAAACACCCAGCAAATGTTAATTTATTTGGGAATAAAAGAAATTGTGCAACTTTACAGGGCTTGTACATCACAATGCATCATGGGAATTCTTTTTTTTTTTGCAACATAAATATACATCACCTAGGCTAATTAAGTTATGTTATGTAACTATGTTAACATTAATGTTTTGTGCCACTTTCAAACCCAACGTCTCCCCATAATGACAATTAATTTAATGATCAATTTCTACAATACATTTTGATTTAGGTCAGGGGTTGGGAACCATTTTCAGTTAGCAGAGCCACAACAATTGAATAACTTAAAAAGAGTTGTTCTCATTATGGATGATTGCAGATTATGTTATGGTAAATAGGTGTTGTTTGACCTGGAAAAATTTTTTCATTATATTTGTATATTGTGTTTTGTATTCGTTTATGGTTGTGTTATCTTAGTTCTCTTAGTTTGAATCAGCTGCTTAGCAATATAAATTGTACATTTTCTAAATTGTCTTGTCATACAAGGAATGCTTACCATTTTACTTTTTTCATGATTCTGGTGGTGACATAATTGTATGTTCTTGCAAAACCCAATAAACAAGCAAACGAACAAATCATAACTGTTTTAACTGATATACTGTAAATATTCAAACGTGTTCAAACGTAAACATACATGTCAATAGTTGACCGTAACAACACTGTCAATGTATTTTTAGGAAATGAACTCAACAACAGTAGGGCTAGACGGGTTACCTGGGGCGGCCGATGTACTCGTTGTTGTACTCCTTGTTGTACTCGTTGTTGTACTCCTTGTTGTACTCCTTGTTGTACTCGTTGTTGTACTCGTTGTTGTACTCCTTGTTGTAGTCCTTGTTGTAGTTGTAGTTGTACTCGTTGTTGTAGTTGTAGTTGTCACTGAGCAGCTTGGTTCTTCTCAGAGTTAACCTGAACTGCAGCTCTGGTTGCGTGCTCCGGATGATCGCAGAGAGCTGAAAATGAAGAAGAATGAGTAAACACACACCCATTATTATTATTATTATTATTATTATTATTATTGTTATTGTTGTTGTTGTTGTTGTTGTTATTATAATCACTATTATTATTATTATAGTTATTATTATTGTTGTTGTTGTTATCATTATTATTATTATTATTATTATTATTATTATTATTATGAAAGACGTTCAAGGAGAAGAACTGACAACAAGAACACAGAAAAGGAAAAAAAAAGTGGGGGGGACGTTTCACACAAATACTTTAAAAAGACAAAACAGAACAGAACAGAACAGCATAGAACAGCATAGAATAGAATAGAATAGAATAGAACAGAACAGAACAGAACAGAACAGCATAGAATAGAATAGAATAGAATAGAACAGAACAGAACAGCATAGAATAGAATAGAATAGAATAGAATAGAACAGAACAGAACAGAACAGCCTACCCTGTCCAAGACGAGCGCAACGTCCTCCCCGGTTAACGGTTGCTGGGACTTCACGATCGACTGGAGGAACGCGGCGGCCTCGTAGCGGAAGGAGAAGGATCCTCCCTCCAAGCCCGGAGACAGCTCGTGAAGAGTCGGATCGAAGAGCGGAACCGGCTCGAGGAACGAAGCCGGATCGAAGCCCGAAGGAGCCGGATCGATGGCGTCAGTAACCGGATCGAAGTTATTATTATTATTATTATTATAGTTATTATTATTGTTGTTGTTGTTATCATTATTATTATTATTATTATTATTATTATTATTAGTTATTGTTACTATTCTTCTTCTTCTTATTATTATTATTATTATTATGAAAGACGTTCAAGGAGAAGAACTGACAACAAGAACACCGAAAAGGAAAAAAAAGTGGGGGGGACGTTTCACACAAATACTTTAAAAAGACAAAACAGAACAGAACAGAACAGAACAGAACAGCCTACCCTGTCCAAGACGAGCGCAACGTCCTCCCCGGTTAACGGTTGCTGGGACTTCACGATCGACTGGAGGAACGCGGCGGCCTCGTAGCGGAAGGAGAAGGATCCTCCCGCCAAGCCCGGAGACAGCTCGTGAAGAGTCGGATCGAAGAGCGGAACCGGCTCGAGGAACGAAGCCGGATCGAAGCCCGAAGGAGCCGGATCGATGGCGTCAGTAACCGGATCGAAGCCCAAAGGAGCCGGATCGATGAGAGGAGAACCACACTGCCCTCTATTGGTGGCAGAGGAGAACCACACCGCCCTCTATTGGTGGCAGAGGAGAACCACACTGCCCTCTATTGGTGGCAGAGGAGAACCACACTGCCCTCTATTGGTGGCAGAGGAGAACCACACCGCCCTCTATTGGTGGCAGAGGAGAACCACACTGCCCTCTATTGGTGGCAGAGGAGAACCACACCGCCCTCTATTGGTGGCAGAGGAGAACCACACCGCCCTCTATTGGTGGCAGAGGAGAACCACACTGCCCTCTATTGGTGGCAGAGGAGAACCACACTGCCCTCTATTGGTGGCAGAGGAGAACCACACTGCCCTCTATTGGTGGCAGAGGAGAACCACACTGCCCTCTATTGGTGGCAGAGGAGGAGCACAACCGTGGTTATGTTTTGTTCAAATGAAATGCGGCTTTCTGAGAAATGCAAATCCAGTATCTGGATAATTTTTACTTTAACTACTAACATGATGGAACAAATGGAAACAATTTGGAATCGGTTTGACACTTTTTCATTTATTTTTGTTGTTGTCATGGAAGTTTGTTATGATGACAATCATAAGCACTTAGTCATTTGTATGTGTTGTTCAGTTCGTCAGGTGTAATATGGCACTTTTTTCTTACAACAAGCATGAATTACATTTTCTAATCACCTCAAATGCATATTGTTGGTTTTGGTGTGAATACGACAGTTAGTCATTAAATGTTGCGATGTTGCCACTAGAGGGCGCCACGGCACAGCCTCAATGTCGTCACGTTACTGTACCTCACGCTGGTTTACTGAGACAAATTCAAATAATAGAATATCATTAAAATAAAGATATCCAAGTTCTGTGTAGTTCCTCAGAGGATTTTCCACACACATGATACAGTGGTAGTGGGGTTCAAATGAAACACATTTCAAGTGTCATTTCATTGATTGTAGCGGTGTACACAAATACGTCATCATTCAGAAGTTTACATTACTCCTAAAAATTAAATACCTTAAATACGTCTGGTTACGTCTGGTTTCCACAAGAATTGTCACATGTTCACAACACTGTTCTGCTCCCCTGGGACATTTGACCCCAGCAAACACCCAGCAAATGTTAATTTATTTGGGAATAAAAGAAATTGTGCAACTTTACAGGGCTTGTACATCACAATACATCATGGGAATTCTTTTTTTTTCGCAACATAAATATACATCACCTAGGCTAATTAAGTTATGTTATGTAACTATGTTAACATTAATGTTTTGTGCCACTTTCAAACCCAACGTCTCCCCATAATGACAATTAATTTAATGATCAATTTCTACAATACATTTTGATTTAGGTCAGGGGTTGGGAACCATTTTCAGTTAGCAGAGCCACAACAATTGAATAACTTAAAAAGAGTTGTTCTCATTATGGATGATTGCAGATTATGTTATGGTAAATAGGTGTTGTTTGACCTGGACAATTTTTTTCTATTGTGTTTTGTATTCGTTTATGGTTGTGTTATCTTAGTTCTCTTAGTTTGAATCAGCTGCTTAGCAATATAAATTGTACATTTTCTAAATTGTCTTGTCATACAAGGAATGCTTACCATTTTACTTTTTTCATGATTCTGGTGGTGACATAATTGTATGTTCTTGCAAAACCCAATAAACAAGCAAACGAACAAATCATAACTGTTTTAACTGATAAACTGTAAATATTCAAACGTGTTCAAACGTAAACATACATGTCAATAGTTGACCGTAACAACACTGTCAATGTATTTTTAGGAAATGAACTCAACAACAGTAGGGCTAGACGGGTTACCTGGGGCGGCCGATGTACTCGTTGTTGTACTCCTTGTTGTACTCGTTGTTGTACTCCTTGTTGTACTCCTTGTTGTACTCCTTGTTGTAGTCCTTGTTGTACTCGTTGTTGTACTCCTTGTTGTACTCCTTGTTGTACTCCTTGTTGTAGTCCTTGTTGTAGTTGTAGTTGTACTCGTTGTTGTAGTTGTAGTTGTCACTGAGCAGCTTGGTTCTTCTCAGAGTTAACCTGAACTGCAGCTCTGGTTGCGTGCTCCGGATGATCGCAGAGAGCTGAAAATGAAGAAGAATGAGCGTCCTTGATGTAAACACACACCCATTATTATTATTATTATTATTATTATTATTATTATTATTATTATTATTATTATTATTATTATTATTATTATTATTATTATTATTATTATTATTATTATTATTATTATTGTTGTTGTTATTATTATAATCACTATTATTATTATTATAGTTATTATTATTGTTGTTGTTGTTATCATTATTATTATTATTATAATTATTATGAAAGACGTTCAAGGAGAAGAACTGACAACAAGAACACCGAAAAGGAAAAAAAAGGGAGTTATTATAAATGTTATATTATTATTATATTATTTATTATTTAATTTTTTTTTTTTTTTTTTTTTATATTTTTTTTTTTTTTTTTTTTTTTATTTTTTTTTATTTTATTTTATTTTTTTTTTTATTTATTCTTATATTATATTATTATATATCTATTATTATTGTATTATTATTATTATTATTATTATATAATATTATTATTGTTTATTCTTCTTCTTTTTTCTTATTATTATTATATTATTATATTATTATTATTATTATTATATTATTAGTTATTGTTACTATTTTTTTATTATATTATTATTATTATTATATATATTATTATTATATTATTATTATTATTATATTATTATTATTTATGTTATTATTATTATTATTATTATTATTATTATTATTATGAAAGACGTTCAAGGAGAAGAACTGACAACAAGAACACAGAAAAGGAAAAAAAAGTGGGGGGGACGTTGTCACACAAATACTTTAAAAAGGACAAAACAGAACAGAACAGAACAGCAATAGAACAGCATAGATAGAATAGAATAGAATAGAATAGAATAGAACAGAAGAGCACAGAACAGCATAGAATAGAATAGAATAGAATAATAACAGCACCAGCATAGAATAGAACAGAACAGAACAGAACAGAACAGAACAGCCTACCCTGTCCAAGACGAGCGCAACGTCCTCCCCGGTTAACGGTTGCTGGGACTTCACGATCGACTGGAGGAACGCGGCGGCCTCGTAGCGGAAGGAGAAGGATCCTCCCTCCAAGCCGGAGACGGCAGGAAGAACTCAAGAGGCGGAACGAAGCCCGGAGCCGGATCGAAGCCCAAAGGAGCCGGATCGATGGCGTCAGTAACCGGATCGAAGCCCGAAGGAGCCGGATCGATGGCGTCAGTAACCGGATCGAAGCCCGAAGGAGCCGGATCGATGGCGTCAGTAACCGGATCGAAGTCCGGAGGAGGCCGATCGAATGCCGTCTCCGGTGCTGATGGACCGAGAGCACAGCAACACATGGATCTCATGGCACCGCAACGAGGTCTTCTCGAAACCCCGACGCTAACATCACTACGAACGATCACACGTCGATGACAGTATTGCCAAATAGTTTTTTGCTGACTGAATATCTTATCTTACCTATACGTGTATACTTCCGTAGACTTACTGTACATTTGTAAATCTTCGTTATATTCTTTTATTTATTTTTTGCATTCTACTGTTTATTTCTCTATTGTTTTATTCTGTTATTATGCAACCTGGCACAAGAACTTCCTTCGAGGATCAATAAAGTTCCATCTTATCTGAACAAAACATTGACAAAAATGAACAGAATAAAAAAAAAAAGCCCAATGAATCTGAACGACGAGCGGCATCATTGAGACGCAGCATTGAAAACGTTGTGATTCTCCTCCAAACGCGTCTTACATGATGAGCTGCTCGCAGTCTGCGCGGAGGACATCGCCGCCAATCCACAGGTGCAGAAAACCACCAGCAACAACATGTCTGCACTTTTGGTTCGAAAAAGATAAATCCCAGAAAGTTAGAAGCAGGCTGCTCGTCATGAAGAGTGCTACAGTGCAACAGTCCGCCTGACCTTATTGTCTCTGGCGACGAAGATATGTCCCCACCCAGTCAAACCAGTTGTGTTGGGCGAGGAAACATGTCAGCAAGTAACCTTATAGCCCTACCGCCTTGCAATGCAATGGTCTTTCCCCTCTTCATGTCCCAGAGTCAACATCCAGCAATGGAATCATCAACGAAATTACAGAAATGAAAATCTCTTCATTAAATGACATTGAGAAAATATGTATTTAATATGACCCTGCTGTATTGGTGTATAGGCAAATCACAGGCAACACATTTGACAAGTCCTTTCCCAAGCAACACCACACACAACCACATCCATCATGTAAACACAAGCGTGACACGTGTTAGCCCGAATCTGTGAGAGTCCTGGGGTCAGGGGTCACTTGGTGCTCTTGCGCTGGCTGCTGCTGCGACCGCCCCTACCGCCACCACCACCGCCACCGCCACCACCGCCACCGCAGCCGCCGCCGCTGTTGGTGCTGCTGTTGGTGCTGCCGGGGCGCAGGGACTCGGACGGAGCGGGGGAGACGACGGACAGACCCAGGCCCAGCTCCAGGGTCCTGGTGGCGGGGGAGCGCAGCGTGGCGCCCCTGGGACTGCTGCTGGCCGAGGAGGAGCAGGAGGGGAAGGCGGAGGACCTGTTGTTGCGTGTAGCAATAAGGGGGTAGGAAGGGTAGAAAAGATTCTTTACTCAAGTAAAAAGTGAAAAGTACACACTCTGAAATGTACAAAAGTAAAAAGTAGCCATTTTAATGATGAGGAGGTGGTCGTGGAGGTGGTGGAGGAGAAGGTAATGGTGTGGTGGTGTTGGTGGAAGAGGTAATGGTGAGGTGGTGGTGGTGGTGGTGGTGGTAATGGTGTGGTGGTAATGGTGTGGTGGTGTTGGTGGAAGAGGTAAAGGTGAGGTGGTGGTGGTGGTGATGGTGGTGTTGGTGGAAGAGGTAATGGTGAGATGGTGGTGGTGGAGAAGGTAATGGTGTGGTGGTGTTGGTGGAAGAGGTAATGGTGAGGTGGTCGTGGTGGTGGTGGTGGTGGGGTTGGTGGAAGAGGTAATGGTGTGGTGGTGTTGGTGGAAGAGGTAATGGTGAGGTGGTGGTGGTGGTGGTGGGGTTGGTGGAGGAAAAGGTAATGGTGAGGTGGTGGTGTTGGTGGAAGAGGTCATGAGTGGTGGTGGTAGTGCAGGTGGTGGTGCAGGTGGTGCTGGAGGCGTCACCTGAGGGAGACTGAGCTGCGAGCGGAGCTGGTCTTGGAGCTGGAGGGGGTGGAGGAGGGGGAGGGCAGGGACAGGTTGGCCTGATGGGAACACAACACCGGATTAAAACAACAACAACAACAACAACAACGACCACCACACATGCAGGGAGAACCAGACGCCGGCACCAACCTGCAGGAAGTACTCCCGGACGGAGGCCCCGAGGTGGGGCTGTGCCTCCACCACCTCCAACAGCATGCGGTTCACCGTCCGGTTGAAGTCCCTCATCTCCCGCAGCTTCACGTCCCGCTCCTCGAAGCTCCGCCCCGCACCACTCTGATTGGCCGACGACCGGATCTCTCTGGTCAACTTGGCGCACTGGAGGGAAAGGGGGTGGCGGGGGAGACGTAAATTGTAAATATTGTTTTATCATACGTGACATCTATGTCATATTGTAATATGATGCACACTCATAGCGACAATGTAGTGTTTTACCACTTCACAATCATTTGGATCTTTTGAAAATAGCATATTTATCTCCCAGATATTATGCAGACAAACCTAGCAGTTATGAAACTCTATTAGCCTCGTAATTAGGCTCGCAATTATGAATGCTTGAAACCTGATCTATTCTTATCTTTATGTACCACAGTGATATATTGCTGTCTCTCCTTCAACAAATGTACTCTTTGTAAGTCGCTTTGGATAAGTGCGTCTGCCAAATGCCCTAAATGTAAATGCAAATGTGATATTTCCCGCCACAGGGATTAATATCTGATAATGATATCAGATATGGCATTTGAAGAATCCCTCCCTCCCTCCTTCTCTATTTCAGGCGCCGCTCGATTTGGTGCTGATGACTGACGCTCCAGACCTGTTTGGTGACACGCTGGAGTTTCTCGTTCTGGGACAACAAGTCCTTGTTCAGCTGAGCCGCGTGCGTCCGAGCGTCGTGGGTCCACTCTCGCTGCCCCTGCTCCTCCTCCGCCAGCATCTCCATGCTTCTGGTCATACCCTGGACATCACGGAACACACACGCGCACGCACGCACACACACACACGCACGCACACACACACGCAACGCACATGCACACACACACACACGCAAAGGGCCAGACGTAAATAAACGGAAAACACTGTTTTTTCGTATTCATTAAAACCTGATATTTAGGTTAGGTTCTATATTAGGTTTTGGCCGAAGCTTTGTACCCTCTGCCATAGCCCTACTCAACAAAATAGCTCGCTAAAAAACAAAAAACAATTATTCACTTTATAGAATATTAATAAATCGATATTACATACTTGAATACTGAATTGCACGCCATTGTACTTGTACTTGTATAGCCCTTAGTTACAGTCTCAAAGGGATTTACAGGCCATATGATTATGGGTGATTATGACACCACCCTAACCCTATAGCCCCCCTAAAGGGGAAGAAACGACTTCCTTAATTAACAAGGAAGAAATCTGGAGAGGGAACGCTGAGAGTGGGGGATAGGGGACAGGGATAGGGGATTGGTGGCTGGTTTAAGCAGCCTCACCTGGCCCCAGTCAGGCTGATTAGAGTCTGGGGGCCGGGTGGGCGGGGCTGTGGGACCTGTGCACACCTGTGTCCTTGGTGAGGCCTACACACCAACGAAACACATTCACATACACATACAGGGTGTGCAGTGAAATGAAAAAGTATCGACGCCCAGCGGAATGTGCAACAGAACAAATAGCAATATCACAATTGAAGGGAAAGAATCAAATATCCACACTATTTACAGCATTTACAGCAAATAGGAGCGTTTGTTTTTTTTAATGAGAAATATGAGCATATAGGCAAATAAACTGCAAGAAAATAGGCAAATAAACAGCAAAAGGCATATAAACAAGTAGGCAATAAACGGGGCAATATAAAAAATGTAGTATCAAGATATGTGCATTGGAGTGCGCAGTGGGGGGGGCCTTCAGAGTTCAAATACGTGATGACCTACGTTTACCCAGGAGGATCAGTTTCTTCCGTGAGCTAGCCTCACTGATCATAACAAACGCGATCGCCGATAAGCGGTGTCACGAAATACAATTCTGATACCCTGACACTATGTGCGAACCAAGGCACAAACCGATCTTCTTGGATTTGCGATGCCATTATCCGAGATAATTGATTGGTCAGTGGGCGGTACTTTTACACACATCGATCCAATCTGTAAATTCAAACAACTAGCCCGCTGCGGAGTCTGTTTGTTGTTCAAACACATGTGAGGATCATGCCGATGTACCCCCTGGTAAATAGCGAACCACCATCGTGACAATGAAGTTACCTCAAATCCCGCTGTCATAGTACAGACCCAAGCTAAGGCCACTTCATGTGGGGTGTGAGGCAGGCGACACTACTAGGTCCACTGGGTAGGCTGGTAGGCTGATCTATCTGTCCATCAGCATACTTCTAAGTGGACTATCCCACTTGGAATGGCTAATCACGTTAAACCTGGTGGTATAATATGTCTCCTGTAAGCAAATACCTCACGCACACACGCGCACACACACACACACACACACACAACACACACACACACACACAACACACACACACACACACACACACACACACACACACACACACACACACACACACACACACACACACACACACACACACACACACACACACACACACACACACAACCCTCCCTAGGGGAACAAGGAGAGCTTGGTTGGGGGGGGGGGGGTCTGAGGGGAGGAGGAGGCGGAGCTCCCACCTGGATGTCTTCATGCAGCTCCCTCATCTGCCTCCGGCGGTATCGCTGTTTCTCCTCCGCCGCCTGTTGCTGCTCCTCCAGCCTGGCCTTCTCCTCCTGCTCCGGGCCTGGGAGGAACACACACAACCACACGGCAACTTGGTCAACATCCATATACCATGACGCCCCCCCCCCCCCCCCACACACACACGCACGCACGCACGCACGCACACACACACACACACGCACGCACGCGCGAGTCAAACTGGGTCCACAGTCCACACCACATCATACTGTGTCAAACTGGGACCACACCACATCATACTGCGTCAAACTGGGTCCACACCACATCATACTGAGTCAAACTGGGTCCACACCACACCATACTGAGTTAAACTGGGTCCACACCACATGGAGAGGAGAGCTACAGAAGAAAGCTCAAGAGGAAGCTTCAACAGAAGAACCTCAGGGAAGTGTGGAGTGGAATGAGAACCATTACTGGCCATGGAGCTAAGACCATCCAGGGGAGAGAGGGAAACCTGGATGAGGCCAACGAGTTAAACCTGTTCTTCAACAGGTTTGACGATGTGGCTCCTCTCCTCCCTCCCCATAGCTCCTCCTGTGATGATCTCCCATCTAAACTCTCTCTAAGACGAAGGAGTTGGTGGTGGATTTCAGGAAGCAACCGACTCACCCAAAACCGGTCAGCATCAGGGGGACCGAGGTGGACATTGTCGAGGAATATAAGTACCTGGGTGTTCACATAGACAATAAAATGGACTGGACTAAAAACACAGAGGCCCTGTATAAGAAAGGTCAGAGTCGCCTGTATTTCCTACGGAGACTCAGATCTTTCAACGTCTGCAGGACCGTGCTGCAGATGTTCTATCACTCTGTGGTGGCCAGCATCATCTTCTACGCTGTTGTGTGCTGGGGCAGCAGGGTGAAGGCAGCCGACGCCAACAGACTCAATAAGCTCATCAGGAAAGCGGGTTCTGTCCTGGGAGTGGAATTGGAGTCTGTGGTGGAGGTCTCGGAGAGGAGGATGCTGAGTAAACTACTCAGTATTATGGACAACGCCTCCCATCCCCTGCACGCCACACTGGTGTCATACCAGAGCACCTTCAGCCGTAGACTGAGATTACCGAGGTGCACCACAGAACACCACAGGAGGTCCTTTCTGCCTGTGGCCATCAAACTCTATAACTCCTCCCCCCTCTGTGGCCATCAAACTCTATGACTCCTCCCTATAACTCCCCCCTACAAGACAATGAACACAGCAATATAATGTGCAATATTACCTCACTTTCCTCAGTATTACTTCCTCAGTGCAATATTAACATTACTGTCCAACATCACGTGCAATCCTCTATCATGTGCTATTATTATTATTATTATTATCATGTTGTCTATAAATATGATCTATAACACTGCCTCTCATCTCCTCTCATCATCATGTGCAATATTCTTAATGTCATGTCCAATATTATTTCACTTAATTTATGCCAAATTGTTTTCACCGTCGGAATATCTTATCTTGCCGACATATTTGTATATTTTAACTGTACATTTGCATATCCGTTTATTTTTATCATTCTGTTGTTTTCCATATTGTTTTATTGTACTGTATCGCTATGCAACCTAGCACAAGAATTTCCTTCGGGATTAATAAAGTTCCATTCTATTCTACTCTATTCTATTCATACTGAGTCAAACTGGGTCCACACCACACCGAGTCAAACTGGGTCCACACCACACCGAGTCAAACTGGGTCCACACCACATCATACTGAGTCAAACTGGGTCCACACCACATCATACTGCGTCAAACTGGGTCCACACCACATCATACTGCGTCAAACTGGGTCCACACCACATCATACTGAGTCAAACTGGGTCCACACCACACCATACTGAGTTAAACTGGGTCCACACCACATGGAGAGGAGAGCTACAGAAGAAAGCTCAAGAGGAAGCTTCAACAGAAGAACCTCAGGGAAGTGTGGAGTGGAATGAGAACCATTACTGGCCATGGAGCTAAGACCATCCAGGGGAGGGAGGGAAACCTGGATGAGGCCAACGAGTTAAACCTGTTCTTCAACAGGTTTGACGATGTGGCTCCTCTCCTCCCTCCCCATAGCTCCTCCTGTGATGATCTCCCATCTAAACTCTCTCTAAGACGAAGGAGTTGGTGGTGGATTTCCGGAAGCAACCGACTCACCCGAAACCGGTCAGCATCGGGGGGACCGAGGTGGACATTGTCGAGGAATATAAGTACCTGGGTGTTCACATAGACAATAAAATGGACTGGACTAAAAACACAGAGGCCCTGTATAAGAAAGGTCAGAGTCGCCTGTATTTCCTACGGAGACTCAGATCTTTCAACGTCTGCAGGACCGTGCTGCAGATGTTCTATCACTCTGTGGTGGCCAGCGTCATCTTCTACGCTGTTGTGTGCTGGGGCAGCAGGGTGAAGGCAGCCGACGCCAACAGACTCAATAAGCTCATCAGGAAAGCGGGTTCTGTCCTGGGAGTGGAATTGGAGTCTGTGGTGGAGGTCTCTGAGAGGAGGATGCTGAGTAAACTACTCAGTATTATGGACAACGCCTCCCATCCCCTGCACGCCACACTGGTGTCATACCAGAGCACCTTCAGCCGTAGACTGAGATTACCGAGGTGCACCACAGAACGCCACAGGAGGTCCTTTCTGCCTGTGGCCATCAAACTCTATAACTCCTCCCTATAACTCCCCCTACAAGACAATGAACACAGCAATATAATGTGCAATATTACCTCTCAACACACACACACACACACACACACACACACACACACACACACACACACACACACACACACACACACACACACACACACACACACACACACACACACACACACACACACACACACACACACACACACACACGCATACACACACACACACACACACACACACACACACACACACACACACACACACACACACACACACACACACACACACACACACACACACACACACACAAACACACTCACACACACACACACACACACACACAACACCAACACACATCCACGCTTCCCTCCCCTCGCCTCCTCTCTCTCTCTCTCTCTCTCTCTCTCTCTCTCCCCCCCCCCCCTCTCTCTCTCCCTCTCTCTCTCTCTCCTCCCTCCTCCCTCTCTTCTCTCTCTCTCCCTCTCTCTCTCCTCTCTCTCATCTATTGAGACATAGAATGCTGGGTAAACTCCTCAGTATTATGGACAACGCCTCCCATCCCCTGCACGCCACACTGGTGTCATACCAGAGCACCTTCAGCTGTAGACTGAGACTACCGAGGTGCACCACAGAACACCACAGGAGGTCCTTTCTGCCTGTGGCCATCAAACTCTATAACTCCTCCCCCCTCTGTGGCCATCAAACTCTATAACTCTCCCCCGTGGCCATCAAACTGTATAACTTCTCCCTATAACTCCCCCCTACAAGACAATGAACACAGCAATATAATGTGCAATATTACATCACTTTCCTCAGTATTACTTCCTCAGTATTACGTGCAATATTAACATTACTGTCCAACATCACGTGCAATCCTCTATCATGTGCTATATTATTATTATTATTATTATCATCATGTTGTCTATAAATATGATCTATAACACTACCTCTCATCTCCTCTCATCATCATGTGCAATATTCTTAATGTCATGTCCAATAATATTTCACTTCATTTATGCCAAATTGTTTTCGCCGTCGGAATATCTTATCTTGCCGACATATTTGTATATTTTAACTGTACATTTGCATATCCGTTTATTTTTATCATTCTGTTGTTTTCCATATTGTTTTATTGTACTGTATCGCTATGCAACCTAGCACAAGAATTTCCTTCGGGATTAATAAAGTTCCATTCTATTCTACTCTATTCTATTCATACTGAGTCAAACTGGGTCCACACCACACCGAGTCAAACTGGGTCCACACCACACCGAGTCAAACTGGGTCCACACCACATCATACTGCGTCAAACTGGGTCCACACCACATCATACTGAGTCAAACTGTGTCCACACCACATCATACTGAGTCAAACTGGGTCCACACCACACTGAGTCAAACTGCGTGTGTGTGTGTGTGTGAGTGTGTGTGTGTGTGCGTGGACGGGCAGAACATTCGGCATTTAGAACCATCCGGTCATCCTGTGCATACATAAGGGGTTGCTAGCTAGCTACACCTCAGTGGCCACAGCTGCTCAGTGCCCCAGTCCCAGCAGGTACTCTGGACCCCTAAAGTGGGTCGCTGATCCAAGAAGGTGATCGGCATGGGGAAGAACGCACCGGACTCGGGCGCTTTGTGGAAGGACAAGCGGTAGGACGAGGTGCAGGCGTTGATCAGCTGGACGGTGTTGTCCAGCGCTCGCACCTCCGTCTCCATCTTGCGGATCTTGGCGTCCAGGTGGTCCCCCTTGCGCCGAAGCTCCTCCTTCTCCTGGGCGGCCTGGGAGGAGGGGGAGGGGGGATGGAGGGAGAGAATGGTTACCCTGGTTACCCCCCCATGATGGGTGACCGGGTCCCCGAGCAACTTCTAATTGCTAAGCACCTTTTAATTGCTTCTTCTTTTTTATTCATTTATTTATTTTTGAATTTCTATTTTATTACTTTCTGTTTAATGTTCAATGCTGTGCACCAATTTCACGAAAGCACATTCCTTGTTTGTAAAAGCTATGGCAATAAACCTGATGCGTGTTCAGGCTCAGGTATTACAGGAAGGACACTACAGGTTTGGGTAGTATTAGTACCAAACGTAACCGCAGTTGTTTAGAGATGGTAGTTGGTTGATGATAGTTTCGGAATTGCAATATCTAAACAGCTCCATCTCTAATTTAAGACCAAAATGTCACCATCTTTAAATATGGTGAACGCACAGCATTAGGGTACGGGCGGTTATATTTAGATATTACAATTCCTAAAAATCAGCCATACGTTAGCGATAGTTGAGTTAATGTATGAGGGGTGACTCCCTGACCTTTATCACGTAGTAGGCCTGCGATTTGTCCTCCTCTCCCTCGGGTGGCGCCATAGAGATGGTCAGGACCTCGTAGCGCTTCCTCATGACGTCGGTCCTGGACAGCCTCTCGTGCATCTGCACACTGGCACACAAGTACAGGTACAAGTACTGTGTTACTGGGGGGGAAATTTTCATTTGGCATTTATTAGGCATTTTTCATTTGGAAATGTCCAAGTTGAGTACAACATACAAGAGCTAAACCAATAAAACACTCGCTAGAGACTAACTAAAACTAACTAAAGGCCTCCCTATATAAAGAAGCTCTTCAGGCCCGACGTAAAACCAAACTGGTCTCTCACAGTGAGTGATCTGCAACGTTCTCCCCATGCTCTATACATCCCTCCTTCTCCTCCTGCTCCCCCTCCTCCTCCTCCTCCCTCCTGCTCCTCCTCCTCCTGTGCTCCTCCTGCTCCCCCTCCTCCTCCCCCCCCGACAGGGTCTCACCTGAGCTCCTGTCTCTCCTGCTGGCCGATCTTCACCTCCTTGGCCAGCATCTCCAGGTGGACGCGGATCTCCTCCTGGCGTTGGCGCATGGCCGTCTGCAGGGCCAGCCTGCGCGTCTCCTGGGACAGCACGCCGTCCGCCTGGTTGTACAGCAGGTCCCGCAGGCGCCCCACGTCCAGCTTCACGATGCTGTCCTCCACCATGGCGTCCTGCCGGCGGCGGGGGGGAGAGGGAGAGGGGCGGGACTTTACAAACCACCGTCTAATGCTGGGGAGGGGGAGGGACTTTACAAACCACCGTCTAATGCTGGGGAGGGGCGGGACTTTACAAACCACCGTCTAATGCTGGGGAGGGGGAGGGACTTTACAAACCACCGTCTAATGCTGGGGAGGGGGAGGGACTTTACAAACCACCGTCTAATGCTGGGGAGGGGCGGGGCTTTACAAACCACCGTCTAATTTTGGGGAGGGCCGGGGCTTTTACAAACCACCGTCTAATGCTGGGGGGAGAGGGGCGGGGCTTTACAAACCACCGTCTAATGCTGGGGAGGGGGAGGGACTTTACAAACCACCGTCTAATGCTGGGGAGGGGCGGGACTTTACAAACCACCGTCTAATGCTGGGGAGGGGGAGGGACTTTTACAAACCACCGTCTAAATGCTGGGGAGGGGCGGGGTTTTACAAACCACCGTCTAATTTTGGGGAGGGGCGGGACTTTACAAACCACCGTCTAATGCTGGGGAGGGGCGGGGCTTTACAAACCACCGTCTAATGCTGGGGGGAGAGGGGCGGGGCTTTACAAGACACCGTCTAATGCTGGGGGGAGAGGGGCGGGGCTTTACAAACCACCGTCTAATGCTGGGGGGAGAGGGGTGGGGTTTTACAAACCACCATCTAATGCTGGGGGGAGAGGGGTGGGGCTTTACAAACCACCATCTAATGCTGGGGGGAGAGGGGCGGGGCTTTACAAACCACCGTCTAATGCTGGGGGGAGAGGGGTGGGGCTTTACAAACCACCGTCTAATGCTGGGGGGAGAGGGGTGGGGCTTTACAAACCACCATCTAATGCTGTGGGAGGGTGGGGGGGGGGGGGGGGGGTTGAGGTTTCTGAGGTCCTCTCGCCTGCTTGGCGGTCCGCAGGGTCCTCAGCTCCTTGTCCGAGGTGTCGTTGAACAGCTGGGCCTCCTCCATCTTGGTGGTCAGCTCCCCGTTCTCGGTGGCCGTCCGCTCCGCCTCCCTCCGCCTGCAGCGGATGTCGTCCTGGACACACAACGACACACAACAACAACGACAACCAAAAAGTGTCACATACACATGCAGGATATGCAGTGAAATGAAAAAGTGGCGATGCCCATGCAGCGGAATGTGCAAAAAGAACAATGCAATACAAATAACACGAATTGGAGGATGAGAATAGCCACAGTATTTACACTATTTACAGCAAAAAATCTAGTTTTACGAAGAACGCAAAATAAAACACGCCACATTCATCACCCTAATGTCCTCTTATGCTTTTATGGACTAGGTGGGGTGTGTGGAAGACTGACAGAGGGACAGACGGATGGATGGACAGAGAGACACACCTCCAGCCCCATGAGCTGGGCGCCGAGCAGCTGGTCGGTCCGGCTCCTCTCCTCCAGGACGCCGGTGAGCTGGGCGGTCCGCTGCTCCAGGGTGCGCCTCTCCTCCGTGTCCACCTCGCCCAGCAGGCGGCCCGTCTTGCTGTCCAGCTGCTGGATCTGGAGGTCCTGGGGGGGGCAGTGGGGCGAGGGCCATACATTAACATCTTAACTTGACGCAGTGGATTGTTGTTGTTTTTTTAAGCGCCAGCCCCTTTCCAAACTGACAACTTCCCAGATGATTGGGTGTAACAAACCATTTGCTCAAGGAATTCAACTGTGGTGCAAGCGTGTCTCAAATTATCTCAGTGAAGTCGCATTTGGATCGAAAATTGCTAAATCACGAAATAGTAAAAGTACATATTTATTTATATAAATATAAATAAACAAATGAAAAACAAAAACATATTTATTTATTTGCTAATTATTATAATTTTTTCTTCATATTTTGAGAATTTTTTGATTTTTTTAGAATTTCTATATTATTACTTTCTGTTTAATGTTCAATGTTATGCACCAATTTCACAAAAGCGCATTCCTTGTTTGTAAAAAACAAAAAAAAGTAAAAGTATTCACAATATATACGCTCCCATAACCAGTAATAACCCCACCTGGTTGTACATGATGTCGTGCTGCTTGAGCAGGCTCTGGTCCAGCTTGCTGATGTGTGCGTGGAGGCCGGACAGCGCCACCCTGCTGCCCTGGAGCTGCGCCGACAGGTCCTTCTCCTGCGTGCCCAGCGCCTGCAGGCTCTGCCTCTGCCGCAACAGCGCCGCACGCTGGTGCTGCAGCTGCGTGTCGAGCTCCTGCGTGGCGTACAGCAGAGACCCACCGAACACCATCCACCACACGGCAGAGTACAAGATTTAAAATGAAATAGAATAATCATTTAAAACAATATTTCCTGAATTACTGTCGTAAATTGTTCTTTATTGCTCACACACGATAAGACATTAATTTGACGGAGTTGAGGTGCACACCATAAACTTTTAAGATAACATAAGATAAGATAAGAACTTTATTAATCAAAATACCAACAAGCATAGCAATAGAATAATAAACAATAGAGTAATAAACAATAGAGGATAATAAATAAAGAATAATAGAATAAAATAATAAATGTACAAATTTACAGTGAATAAGCACAAGGAAAGATATAGGTAAGCTATTGTTAAGATATAATGTGTGTGTGTGTGTGTGTGTGTCTGTATCAGTATATGTGCACTAGCTAGCGGAGGGGCTAGCGCTAGGCTAACCTTGGCGGCCTGCTCCTCCTCCCGGAGCAACTGGTCAAACTGGGCGGCTCTCTCCTCCACGCTGAGGACCGCCTGGCCGACCGCGTGCCACTTGTCCTCCAGGGCGGCGTTGCGGAGCTGGGCCTTGTTCAGTCTGCAGCGCACGCACACACACACACACACACACATGCACACGCGCACGCACGCTCACACACACACACACACACACACACACACACACACGCACACGCGCACGCACGCTCACACACACACACACACAAAGTGTCATGGCAATCCTTTAATAACCCTTAATCTGTACATAATACTATTATCAGAATCAGAATTCAGCTTTATTGGCCTTAGTTTTTACAAACAAGGAATGTGCTATTGCGAAATTGGTGCATAACATTGAACATTAAACAGAAAGTAATAGTAGTATAGTACAGTAATAGTATAGTATACAAATCTGAAAAAATGCCATTATCAGAGAGTGAAAAGAGAAAGAGACAGAGAGAAAGCGAGAGAGGGAGAGAGAGTGTGATAGAGGGAGATGGATAAAGAGAGTGTGAAAGAGAGGGAAAGAGAAAGAGAGGGAGAAAGACAGAGAGATTGAGAGAGTGACAGCGAGAGTACAAGAGAGAGAGCGAGAGAGAGAGAGAGAAAGAGAGGGAGAGAGACAGAGAGGGAGAGAGACAGAGAGAGACAGAGACAGCGAGAGAGAGAGAGAGAGAGAGAGAGAGAGAGAGAGGGTTTGTACTGACTTGTCTGTCTTGTCCTGGATGTCTTTTTTCGCGCCGGAGATCTGCATCCGCAGCGACTCCACGTCTGTGGCCGTCCTGTCCCCCACCGTCTTCACACTGGCCAGCTGCACCCAGAGACCCAGACAGAGACAGAGAGAGAGAGAGAGAGAGAGAGAGAGAGAGAGAGAGAGAGAGAGAGAGAGAGAGACAGGGGGGACAAAAGGTTGTGGGTTCCATTCCCTTTGTCCACAGTCTACCTAGGCATCCATGAAGCAAGATACCCTCGCCACCCTGGCTAGCGTTGACTTCAGAATCAATATGGCGGTCTTTGCCGGGTGACTGAGGAGGGAGGCTCCTCCAGTAGCAGCAGAAAGCTAAGCTAAGCTAAGCTAAGCTAAGCTAAGGGAACCTCGTCCTGCAGTCGGCCGCAGCTCAGCTCCTGCTCCCGGAGGCCCTGCCTCAGCCCGGTGGCCCGGCGCTCCGCCCGGGAGATCCTCCGCTCGCACTCCCGGTTGTTCCGCTCCTCAGACTCCAGGACGGCCCTCTTCTCCGCCACCGCCGCGCTCCGCTCCCGCACCTCCTGGTTGACCTCGGCCAGTTGCTGCTGGGGGGAGAGACCAGAGAGAGACCAGAGAGAGACCAGAGAGAGACCAGAGAGATCAGAGAGAGACCAGAGAGAGACCAGAGAGTCCAGAGAGAGACCAGAGAGAGCACAGAGAGACCAGAGAGAGACCAGAGAGAGACCAGAGAGTCCAGATAGTCCAGAGAGACCAGAGAGTCCAGAGAGAGACCAGAGAGACCAGAGGGACAAGAGAGACCAGAGTCCAGAGAGACCAGAGAGAGACCAGTGTCCAGAGAGACCAGAGAGAGACCAGTGTCCAGAGAGACCAGAGAGAAGAGAGACCAGAGTCCAGAGAGAGACCAGATAGACAAGAGAAAGACCAGAGTGACCAGAGAGTCCAGAGAGAGACCAGAGAGACCAGAGAAAGACCAGAGTGACCAGAGAGACCAGAGAGGCCATTGAGAGACCAGAGAGTCCAGAGAGACCAGAGAAAGACAAGAGCGACCAGAGAGACCAGAGAGAGACCCGAGAGAGACCAGAGAGAGACCAGCGTTGGGATCTTTAGTTCCACGGTTTTGCACTCTGAATTAATAAGAAAAATAACGACAGAGAGTGATAAATCATTAGAAGATAAAATAAGATAAGATATAATAAGATAGAACTTTATTAATCTTGAAGGAAATTCTTGTGCCAGAGGTTGCTCCAAAATACCAACAACATAAGAATAAAGACAATAGAATAATAAATGTAAAGTGTATAAGCTTAATAGAGGCTGAATATAGACTGAATATATCGGCAGAATATCTAACCGTAGAATTATTGTTAATTCATAAGAATGTCATGAAATCATATAATCATATATGTCAATATGACAAAGTTGTTGCCCCTCGTGGCCCAGCACGGCCTCCCGTCTCTAGGGGGCGACGGGGACACTTGCCAGCATGCTCTGCTGCAGCTCGGCGTCGCGCTTCTTCATCTGTTGGATGGTGTTCTCCCACTGCCTCAGCAGCTCCTGCCTCTCCCGGTGGGCCTGCCGGAAGTTCTCTGCTGTCTTCTCCAAACCTATCTAATGGGAAGAACAAGAACAAGAACAAGAACAAGAACAAGAACAAGAACAAGAACAAGAACAAGAACAAGAAGAAAATGTAATGCCGGTACTCATGAGCGCCGTCCACTTTTTCATTCCGCTGCAATAATAATTCATGCTTTAAGGCCGTTTCCAGCATTTTCAGTGGATCCCCGAAGTAAAATCAGAACCAGAATCAGATTTTACAAACAAGAAATGTGGTTTTGGTATTGGTACATAACACTAAACATAACATTAAACATTAAACAGAAAGTAATAATAAAGAAATTCTGAAAAACAAATCAAAATAGAAGGGAAAATAGAAAAAATGAAGAAATGACCAAATCTATGTGTGTGTGTGTGTGCGTGTGTGCGACTGCATGCGTGTGTGTTTGTTACCTGGGCTGACACCATCTCTGTCAGTTCACTGTCCAGGACCTTGCGTTTCTGGTTGGCCTCCAGAGTCTTCTTTTCGATCGCCAGCGTGAGCGACTACAATATGAGAACATCAAACACAACAAATGTACAAATTTACAAATGTAACCATTTTAGTTTGTAATTACCATTTCACTGTTACCATTTTGGCAACAGTTTGGTTATTTTAAGCCTATTATTTTTATGAACCTTTAAAAGAAAATCCACAATTTTATAGGCAATACTACTAACTTTTATAAAATGTTATGTATGACTACTAGATCCGTCTACCAGCCTACGCAATGGACTGTACCGACAGGTAAACTGATCTAGTTGTCAGCATACATTCGAGGTGGACATTCCCACTTGTGATGTCACTAGACGGTAGCCAGATGACAATTGTGAAATGGCTCGCCAATCACACTCACACCCGGTGGCATAATATGTCCCCTTTAAAACAAAGGGGTTCTTCAGTTTCTCTCACCTTGATCCGGCGCTCGTCCTGCTGCGAGTACTTGACCAGGGTCATGGTGTCCTCGTCCTGGACGGCCGACTCCTCCAGCCAGCCTTCCAGGGTCTGCTGGTCCCAGTTCAGCCGGCTCCGCAGCGCCTCCATCTTCTGGCTGGCCTTGAAGATGTCATTCTGCATGGCGCAGGAGTCCCACAGAGGTTACTGTCGGCAGTTACTGGGTCGGCAGTAGCTCAGGACGTAAGAGCGATTGTCTGGCAACAGGAAGGTTGCTGGTTCAATCACCAGGCTCCGCCTAGCTAAGTGTTGAGGTGTCCCTGAGCAAGACGCCACCTAACCCGAACTGCTCCTGACGTGTTGGTTGTTACCTTGCATGGTTGACACCGCCTTTGGGGTGTGAATGGCAACTGTAAAGCGCTTTGGATAAAAGCGCTTTATAAATACTGTCGTTTCTGCCAACCCAAGGTTTTTATCAACCAAGGGTCTTATTTCTATTAGACGTTTTTTGCTATTCATTGCTATTTATTATCAATCATTTTTGTCATTATGGTAAGTCAAAGGCAAATTGTCGTCATGTTGCTTGTGTAAAAGTAACAGGAAGAAGAAAAAGGGAAAAACTAGAGACCGCATCAGAACACACCTCTTGGGAGTTCTTCCTCTCTCTCAGGACCCCCAGCTCGCCCTGTAGCCGGGTCAGCTCCTGGCGCAGGTGGCCCGCCTCCCGCTCCGACAGGGCCCTGAAGGTCTTCTCCGAGGCCGTCTCCCTCTCCTTGGCCTTTGAAAGATCCTGGGGAGACCAGGGCGATGGCACAGTGGATGGCAATGATTAGTAGTACTGTAGTACTATACAGGGGCGTCGGACTGGGGGGAAAAGTGGGACTGACCACCCAGGGCCCAAAGTGGAGGGGGGGGGGGGCCGCTAAAAGCCTGAAATTAAAAGTTTGTTTTTATTTGGATTTCTTTTCTTCTAAGTAATTAGTGACACAACTACAGTAAAATTGGCAAAAATAAATTGGTTGATAGACTGAAATTTGTATCAAAAAGAATCAAACAAAATATACTGGAGGGCCCCTGTCACCCTCTTACATAATAAATACTGAAACAAACATGAAGAAAATAATGTTCTCTTAAGCATGATACAAATGATTCAAAGCAAACCTAATTTAACCACATAGCAAAAGTATCACAGTATTATATGGGCCCATGTATATATAATGATGGTCTGATGGTGCGTTTATAGCACCCCTGGTACTATAACTTTATAACCGCATCCTTTACTTACCTGAGTGTGGCTCAGTTCTTGAATGACGTTTGTAAAGTGGTCAGACAAAGCCTGCTTCTTGTCTTTCAGCCTCGCAAGTTTGTTTTCCACTTGAATGTTCTCCTTCTCCTTCCTCTGAAGCTATTGGAAGAATTAGGTTCACGAATAATTTCATTTTATTTCATTTGATTTCATTTGATGTGATGCAATGGAAGGAGATGGATATAGCGCTCGACCACGACACTCACCTCCTCACCCAGAGCCTTGTTTTCGGCGCTGGCCACAGGTATGGCAAAGCCTCCATCCCAGTCTACCTCAGCCAACATCTTAACGTTATTAAACTTTTAAAATGCAAAGCCGTGATCAATACATCGCCAATGTTACGTCTCGATCAACTAGCGCCCGCTCACACCGTGGACCCCATCAGCCATTCTTGTTTGCAGGTCGCCCTTAGCAACCGCTTGTTATTTTTACTTGTGACGTACGCCACTAGAGGGCAGCAATAATACTCAAATTAAGAAAGTGATTTAATTTGTTCTCTACAAAAATAAAGTGTTGTTCTGATAATAGGCATATAACATCCATGACACACCTATACGGCTCCCAATAAATGCCAGATCAGATTTATTTTAAGGTGCTACTTCTGACCTACAAGAGCCTGCATCGTACCTGAAGGACCTTTTGTGTTCCCTATTGTCCTTCTCTCGTCCCCTGCAGTCTTCAGGGGCTGGCCTTCTATCAATTCCAAAAGTTCATTAAAGAAAAATCAGCAGGAAAAGGGGCATTCTCTTATATAGCACTTAGAACCCACCTATTTGCCCTTGCTTTTGGCTGCTGGGAGTGCCCCTCAGCTCCAAGTACAGCTAAATCAACACTCTGTCAGCACTCGCCCACCCTGGCTGTCGATGGGTGTTAGGGTCGAGGTTGCTTGTATGTTCCCTGTTCACTAGGCTCTATCTTGAGGGTGCTGCTGTGTGATCATGACTGGATACCTGGCCACCGCACCTGATGGCTACCAGCTAGCTCTCCAGCCAGCACCCCATCACAATATCACAATTTAATTTAGTAATATTATTTGTACTTTGTCGCTTATAATTGTTATGCTTTGTTACCCCTTTTTATGCCCGTATGACACCCATTGCCCTACGAACCGTCCCTGGAAGGGGGGATCCTCCACTCCTTTCTTCCTTGTTAATTAAGGGAGTTGTTTCTTGTCCTTAGGGGGGCTATAGGGCTAGGGGTGGTGTCATAATCACATAGCCCATAATCATATGGCCTGTAAAGCCCTTTGAAACCAACTGTGATTAAGGGCTATACAAATCAAATTGACTGGACTTTACTGACTATACATGATAGACCATTTATCAGATTTGTAAAGTTAAATGTGGCATTTCAGAACATATGGCAGACATAAAATAATGGTGTAGCCCTTTTATACATACAGAATAACCACGTTTTTTGTTTTGTTTTTTTTTAGCTTAAAGAGATACAATATTGAAATATTTATTGTCTTTATACAGTTGTTTGAAATAGCATTAAAACAAAAAAAAATACAATCACTGTTTTGTACTGATCTGTCACCAAAATATTTATTAAAAGTAAAAGAAATCGTAGCAGGTATGCACACAAAAGTATTAAAATCTGATTCAATATTTCAAAGTAGGAGTCCCTCGTGGACGTCTCGGGTCATAATTCAAACGCAAAAAAAGGGTGTGTCGAGCCGCGGCCGTTTGAACGCGCCGTGTGCGGCCGCGTGCACACGATCTGCGTGGCTCCAAGATGGCCGCTTCTTTTCAGTTTGTTTGAGCTCAAGGTGAAAAAGAACAAAATTAAAAAAACTGAAAAAAAACCACCCTATATTTCAAATAAAAGCCCCAAAACCAGCCCCCTCCCCCAAGTCCACAGACGAAAAGATGCGTCTTTTTTTTGTTTTTTTATATATATATATATATATATATATATATATATATTGTATATCTTTATAAAGTCTCTGCTGTGTAAAACGTCTCAGTCCTGAGGGTTGAAAAGGCAATGTAGATCTCAGCTCAGTGCAGTCCTCTTCCCCCGGGCCGCCGCCGTGTGTCTCGGTGAGGGCCTTGTAGTTTATACAAACGCTAATGTTCCTGTAACACCGCCGTTAAACCGCCGTGCTCTTCGTCCCGATGTGCGGCCTCGCAAACTCCACAAAGTCGTCAATGAGTACCGGCCACGCTCCTGCAAAAACAAACAAACAAACAAGTAAACAAAAATTTACCACTTGTTTTAAACCGCTAGTAGAGCTGAGAATTCTTGTATGTTTATAAGAATACTGTTTGGAAGAATACTTTTTACTGTACTTATTAGGTACCATCTTACTAATTGAGTTGTTTTAGAATGTTTATGTTTAGAAGAATACTGCAGGAGTGAATGGGGAGTAAGCATTCCATTGTACTTGTTACATATGGCAGTAAAGTAATCCCGTATTTTTCGGACTATAAGGCGCACTTAAAATCCTGTAATTTTCTCAAAAATCGACAGTGCGCCTTATAATCCGGTGCGCCTTATGTATTAACCTCGAACCGATTTTATGTGGTACACGGCGCTCAAAAATCTGTCAAGCAGCGCCGCTTAATGGATTGTCGGCGCATTACGGCTACCGCGGAGTAATACTTGATGGATTGTCGGCGCATTACGGCTACCGCGGAGTAATACTTGATGGATTGTCGGCGCATTACGGCTACCGCGGAGTAATACTTGATGGATTGTCGGCGCATTACGGCTACCACGGCGTAATACTAGCCTTGCGGAGTAATACGTACTGTGCTTCAACATACCGGTAATATTATGGTGTGTGTATAAGGACTGAAGATGAAGAATTTGATGGATTTGTGGATGAGGAATGAACTGAAAAAGTGAGTGTATTGTTTTGTATTTTATGTGTTACAACTGAACAATGTTGAGAGTTATTGTGAATGAGTTGAATAAAGTTCGATTTATCTGACTGTTTTGTGTTGCTTAATGCGCCTTATAATGCGGGTGCGCCTTATAATCCGGTGCGCCTTATGTATGAAAATAGACCCGTTCATTGACAGTGCGCCTTATAGTTCCGGAAAATACGTGAATCTTGAGCCTCGACGGGTGTATGTCACGATACTCAGGGCCATGTCCACACGCCAGATAACTGCTTTGTCAACCACTTTGTCGGTTCACTGCGCCAAGTCACTGTTTGTTATATATCTGCTTCTCGGTGTGTCGCAAACCATTTCCTCATAAGTTTGAACGGGAATCAACGGTCAAAGAACGATGTCGTCATTTATGAGTCGAAGTGGCGAGTTGAGGGTAGCGTGAGAACAATCGGACCGTACCATTTGTCGGATGCTAAGCTGAGTGCTCCGGCGGGGCGAGGAGCAGCAAGTGTTTTCAAGCATCCAAATACCAAGCACTTTGAGAACATGGACCTCCAAGGAGGATGAACCTGAAAACCTCCGCCTCACGTTGCCATGTTGGGCAAAACAGTTCGGAATAATGATGTATGTGTATAATTGTGGCTGAGAATGCGCGTAAGAAACGACAAGTGATGAACTTTGGGTTCGGCGTCGCCCGTGTGACATGACAACGACGTGCAAACGCCCCCCCCCCCAACCCCCGACATGCCAAGAAGGAGCGGTGAAGCCCTCCGTACACACCTTCCTCGTCGTAATTCGACATGTCGTCTGTGATCATTGTGCTGAAGTCTAACAAGAGGTTCCATGTGTCTTTGGGAATTGACCTTTTATGGTGTTCCTGCAGGAAGTGAGGTATGGACTGAGGTTAACCAACAACAAAGGACTGTTGTAATATAAATAAATAATAATAATAATGATGATACCAATTCACTTACAACTAAAAATTTGTTCCACAGATCCAGGAATTTGAATCTTCCAGCCAATACTAAATTCCAATATGCAATTGCCATTTCTAGATCTAAAAAGAAAAAGTATATACAATACATATATATCAATTTACACAAAATAGAAGAGTACAAGTTACATAATTTGACAACAACTGAAGGCATACATGCATGAGCAGACACACACACACACGCACACACCACACACACACACACACACACACACACACACACTTACCCAATCCTTTCTGGCCAGGATTCTTAGCAAAATTAAATGTAAACTGGTAAAAGTCCTTAAATCTTCCCTGGTCTTTCAGCTCCTGCTCCATTTTGGGTAACTGAGCTTTTAACTTCTCTATACTGTCGCACCTGAGACCAGGAAAACAAGTATCAGAACAACATTTATAATAAACCGTTAGTGTGGTCACTTGGCTTATGAAAAAACCTGTTCCGAGTGAATTGAGGGTCCTTAAACTCAATGGGATGTGCAGTGAACAGTTAATATCATAGTAGTTCCTTTTAAATTCCAAATATGATCACACTATCAATAACAAAACAAGTCAAACCAAATAACCCCATTGTATTCTGAGCCAGCTGAAACAGTCTTTAACTAAAAAACATATCTAGAGCGCTTCAGCGACCCAGTGAAACACCCTCCAACCCTGGCGCGGGGGGGGGGGGGTCGCCTTCTCACCCTTGCTCCGTCATCCCGTCCATGAACTCCTGCTTGGAGAATTCGCACTGCGTGGCCGCGCGGAACTTCCACGCAATCAGGAGCACGCTGATACTCGCCGGGTCCAGGCCCAGGTCGTCACAAAACTGCTGGATGCCGTCGATGCCGATCTTGTTGTCATCTTGAGGATCTGGGAGGGGAGCGCCAGTACATCAGACAGACAGAGAGACAGACAGACAGAAGACGCAGCAAATGGTATTGTGTGCCATATCAATCGCTTTCTTCGCCTCCTCCTACTATCCCGTCCACCTGCATTTACCAAACAGTACCTCGGTATCGGTTGTACAGCTGTTCGAGCCGTCTCTTGTCTAACACTCCCTTTAGACTTGAAACGTAGAGGTCTGGGTTCTGGAAGAAGTTGTCTGTGGCAACGTCTAACTTCCACTCATTCTGCGAGAGACAGGCCAATGCAATCTTCTCGTTGGACTGAGTGAAGATCATGAACTGACGAACTTTATCCTTCTGTGAGGACTTCAGCTTGTTCTGCAGTCACACACACACCCACACAGAGAAACATAACCACAAGATTCACATTTTGAACCCACATCTGTCAAAACGATCATACTATTTATAGCTCATTAAGTAAGCCTCAGTAAGGCCAGCTTGTCAAAAGTACAATGAAGGATCGCGTATAATAAAGTTATGTGGTGTATATATATATGCCACTATCACTATCAATAATTGAGAAGCACAGATTGTTAGTTCAGGACAACTGAGCAAGCAGACGAGTTTGGCACCTCATTGTTGTGACATTTGACGAACTTGGGGGGGGTGGTGTCGGTGTATTGGCCGGTGTAAGCACAAACCCCACCCAATAATGGCAGATTAAATGACAGTATCTGGTGGACAACACGGACGTTGTTGTTGTTGTTGTTGTGGACAATGTATAACTAGACAAGCTAAGGTGGCTAGCTTGTTCTGCCCATGTTCTACCGTTAGCTCGTTAGTTAGCAATGATGGCAAAAAAAAACCAGCCCATAATTGTACCGGGAATTCGTGGTCGCCGCTGCTTATTTTTTTGGGTTGTTGTTGCTTATATTCATTATTCACACATGCCTATTTATCAGCGGAACCTGCTCAAAACAAATAGACGGAGGTAGCGTTTACCATGTTTGTAACAGCACGACTCCCTTTTTTCCATCCAGCTGGCTAACCTGCGCTAACTTACGAGGTGCGAGACGTACTTCCGGTTACGAATGTGGTTCTCTTCAGAGTAAAAGCACAAAGAAATAAAGCGCCGCGGCGACGTGGAGCAGATGCGGCGACCGTTCACAGTGTACAGTACACGTTGTTCTCTGCTTTATTAAACACATTCTGTCCAAAAAGTACAAGTAAACGTACGCGCAACGTCGATCTGAAAACGTGTATTTTGATACGTAACCGGAAGTCGTTTTATACATACAAAGTCTTATTTGGTTGACGTTTAATTATCAATCGATTTTAAAATATATATTTCCGTAACCATCAATATAATAGTGTTTTAGAAACTTTCTCAGAGCACTTGAACACATTAATATGTCTACTTATAATTGTATTGGTTGGATATGATTTCATGCATAATCTATCTATAATTATAATTATATTATAATAATTTCAGAAGCGTGTGGCCTCCTTAGTGTATCCATACACGAAACTGCCGGAACTAATTTTTAACCTCAAAGTCTCCCGCAAGGCAGGAACTCCCAAATACTGCAATATCCTTCCGCTCCGAAATATAGTTAAAATATTAGTTACATTATTATACGCAATGGCACACGGATTTCTAAATGTTTTTGTATAACTGTCCAGTTTGAGCGTGGAGAAAATATCCAGCGCGTGTGTTATCGTCCGAGTGTGCAGATACGTCGATTTAATATTCATCCACGAATATAGTCCGGCTCCATAAAAGCAGCTGCATTCGACGTGAACGGTCTTTCCAGCCGCATGCCGAAATTGGTGACAGACCATGTCTAGCGATTCTCCTGATTATAACAGGTAACGCGCGTCTCTTCGTCGATATGAATCACTACACTGTCTATGGGTTGATTATTGGCGATGTGTATTTCGCGTTTTGTTCGCTTAATCAGCGCGACCTCGGAACAAACCGTTCGCGTTAGGCCCCGCTAGCCTGACGGATAGCTAGCGTGTGGCGCAAACCGCCGTTGTTTTTTCTAATTAAGCTTTTTTTTTTATGGACTATACCGAATGCGTCGAAATGTACCGTTACCCTGAATATTTGTATTTGTATCAATCAGACCCGTTTTCGTGTGTCTCTTGAGCAATTCTACCGCCCAAGGCTTTCGGACGGCCTAGTCCTCGCAGGGCAGGGCTGTAGAGGCCCGAACCCGAGCCCTCATAGGCATACATATACACGTCTTGTATCGGAGTGTCGGCGTTAAGGCGAGTTATTGATGGCGAGCCGTGGTTTAACCATGACTAGGACTGACTATTCAACACGGGATCTCGACGGAGGACACGTGTGTTGTGTGAAGTCCACCGCAAATCGCATTAATTGTAATTTGACACGTTGGGCTTGACTCAATGTGTGGCACCGCTTGCGAAAGGCCACGTTGAATACGTTGGTGTCACAGGAGAAATGTAGTGCGCAATTGTGAGGCTTTTACTGCGTTTTTGGTTCAGTCCGCATGATGTGCGTAGGAATGGTGGTCGTGTGTATATTTTTTTTCTCCCCCTAGCGGTGTACTGGGTTAATGCAGCGTTATCTGATGGTATGCCTTTCGCCGTCTCCAGAGATAGAGACCATGGGGAACCAGAGGAAGTGGGACCAGAAGAAATGGGGCCTGAGGGAATGGAGCCAGGTGGAATTATTGAGGTACAGCTGCTAAACTTTTCATCAATGGAGATTTGGAAAAATATTCTGACTTAATTGACCATGCTGTTAAATAGTCAAAAGCCTCATCTACACTTTCCCCCTCCACTGAAGAGAATTACCCCAAAATTATTACTTTGCAACAGTCTCAGAAGTGGCTAAGCAATTGCATTTTTGGGCAGATCAAGGTCTGTGCTCCACAATGGGTTTCTCTACATTGGAAATCTGTTACTTTATAAGCAGTCAACAATTGTATTGGTTCACAATGGTTTCTCCCTGAATGCCTTGTCGGACATGACCCGGTTGTCTCGTTTGTGTAATTGAAATGCATTATGGCTCATGGTCAGTCTTTTTTTTTTTTTTTTCTTCAGAGCAACTGGACTGAGATTACCGACAACTTCGATGACATGAACCTGAAGGAGACCCTTCTGAGGGGAATATATGCCTATGGTTTTGAGAAGCCGTCTGCCATTCAGCAAAGGGCAATTATCCCTTGCATCAAAGGTATTACTAACTGTTTATTACTGACTATTGTTAAAAGTAACCATCTTGGTGAATATGAGGCTCTTGAGTGAAATGATGTTTACCATCTTTCGGGACTTACATTGAACTGGTGACAACTTTATATACCACTGATCACTCAAACCTTTCGTAAAAGCAACATGGTTTGCTGCGCTTGCATTGTGACAAACTAATACTTGGTATTGGTTTGCTTACTTCCCCCTGTTGAGTATTGTTAAACTGCTTCCAACCAGGACTGGCTTGCCATCTTTGTCGTTAGTTGTTGAACCACTTGTTCCTCCTCTTTCATGACACATGGCTGTCTTCCGTGTGTTCCCTCCATTTTAGGCTATGATGTCATTGCCCAAGCCCAGTCGGGCACTGGTAAGACAGCCACTTTTGCCATCTCCATCTTGCAACAGCTGGACTTGGAGCAGAAGGAGACCCAGGCTCTGGTGCTTGCTCCCACCAGGGAGCTGGCTCAGCAGGTATGCTGGGCCTGAGGTCAGGGTTAACTTGAGGGTTTCTCAGACCAAGGCTGGCATATTTGGGACTGTCTCAAAAACCTAAGGTATTACTCTCAAATTCTCAAATGCCAAAAAAAATTCATGGACCCTCAGGATTGGTGTAGTCCCTGTCCATGACTGCATTGGTCTGAAAGGTGATGGTGGTGCTGCTGTTTTTGTGTTCAATGTGAACCCATGTCTTCCCTGCTGTGGGAAATGAGTGAGGTGATGCTTCATCTTTCGGGACTTACCCAATAATGGGGACAAAATTTTTTCTGATCACTCATTTAAAAAGAAAAAAAAATTTGATTGTCAATTCTTTATGCCTACTTTTGTCACACTTGCTAAGCTAAATTATTGTACTATTAGATCCAGAAAGTGATGATTGCTCTGGGCGACTACATGGGTGCCAGCTGCCACGCTTGCATTGGCGGCACCAATGTCCGCACTGAGATGCAGAAGCTGCAGGCGGAGGCTTCCCACATGGTGGTGGGAACCCCAGGCCGTGTGTTCGACATGATTAACAGGAAGTACATCTGTAAGTACCGGCGCGCGCACACACACACAGTCCTGCTCATCTTCTGTTCCCCCGGGTGTCGAAGGATGTGACGTCTAATGGACTGTTGTGAATTTGCGTAGCTACCAAGTGGATCAAGATGTTTGTGTTGGATGAAGCTGACGAGATGCTGAGTCGGGGTTTCAAGGATCAGATCTACGAGATCTTCCAGAAGTTGAGCACCAACATCCAGGTATGTGATTTCTGATTAGGGCTGTTCACACCACCACCAGCGGTCTTCTGTATCAAAAGAACTTTGCTAAAATCGTGTGATCCAGGTTTTCCTGTTTCACGCGATCATGCTAGCAGAGTATTAACGCAGAAGGAGAGCATTGTAGTGTGCTGCACATGGGATCTGGTTGAACCTCTTTCTTAATGTTCCTTGACCCGTGTCTCAAAGCACACTACCGCATCGATTCCAGTCAACCTAATGTTCTGTACATGCTGGAAGTTGACTCAAAGTTCCCGCTCTTAACCTGCCTGCTGTCTCCAACAGGTGGTTCTCCTCTCTGCTACCATGCCGGCCGACGTGCTGGAAGTGACCAAAAAATTCATGCGAGATCCAATTCGCATCCTGGTGAAGAAGGAGGAGCTTACCCTGGAGGGTATAAAGCAATTCTACATTAATGTTGAACGAGAGGTGGGTGGGGACTTGACTAGTACTCCTATGGCTGACCGCGCTCTGTCTCTGCATGCTTCAATACCCTTCTTTTTAAAGCACCCTGCTGAAACTGCGACAGTCCAGGCTTTGATGCCTAGCTCTTGCGGCCGTGTAAGCATGGGTACACCAAGGAAGGAGAGCAGACGCACAGGGTTGACGTAGCCTTGGGAGGACCTCTTTCTAAATGTCCTGTATCCCCTGGCTAAAGATTCTGTGCAACACACACACCGTTTCGAGCCAGCTATTGTCTACTTGGCCTGCAATCAATCTTGAATTCTATAGGGCCGGTTCAAACTTTTTTAATTTTTGTCTGGTCACTAATACATTTCCATGTCTGTAGGAGTGGAAGCTGGAGACTCTGTGTGACCTGTACGAGACGTTGACGATCACCCAGGCAGTCATCTTCCTCAACACCAGGAGGAAGGTGGACTGGCTCACTGACAAGATGCATTCCAGAGACTTCACGGTGTCGGCTCTTGTAAGAATATGGCCCTTTTTGCTTGGTCTTTATCTTATTTGACTTGTCAATTATCTATAGTTAAGGAGAATGGGTTTCTTTAATTCTTTTAAATGAATCCTTTACATTTTGTCACAGCACGGCGATATGGAGCAGAAGGAGCGCGACATCATCATGCGAGAATTCCGGTCGGGCTCCAGCAGGGTTCTGATCACGACTGATCTCCTGGTTAGTATGGGCCTACATGGAACAAAATGGCTGCCCATTCTGGGTACTGGTTACTAGAGTAATTTGTTTGAACTGTCCAATACCCGAAATCTATTTCTTTGCAACAGTCTCATAAGTGGCTGAGCAATTACCATTTTTGGGGAGATTAAGGTCTGTGCTCCACAATAGGTTTCTCTACATTGGAAATCTGTTACTTTATAAGCAGTCAACAATTGAGTTTCTTCCTAATTGTTTCAACCAGACACCGTTTAGGCCATGACCGGTTTTATTTATTTATTCTCCCCCCCTTTAGGCTCGGGGCATTGACGTGCAGCAGGTTTCATTGGTTATAAATTATGACCTCCCTACTAATCGAGAGAATTACATTCATAGGTAAGTCTCAGCCACACAATCACACATCGCTGCTGGGTGAGGCGAGCCGGGTAAAAGAAACATGTTTTTTCTTCTTTTTTCCCGTCCAGAATTGGTCGTGGCGGTCGTTTCGGCAGGAAAGGAGTTGCGATCAACTTTATCACCGGGGACGACACGCGGACCCTTCGGGACATCGAGACGTTTTACAACACGACCGTTGAGGAGATGCCCATGAATGTGGCAGACCTGATTTGAGCCGTTTGTGGGATCCCCTCTTATTAACGCAGCGATTTCGTCCACTTGCATCGTGCTTCTAATTATTCGAAAAAAAAGGGGGGAAAAATCTTAAATGCTCAAAACTTTGAAAGAATTTTGACATGCGTTAAGTGAGGTGACATTAATGGTGGCTCTCCTCAGACAGTTGTGCGTGTTCTAAACTTGCCAGTTGGCTGGTCGGAGCTACCGTAGTTATGGGGTCTTTAAACGGAGTCTTTATCAGGTATCTCTTTCCATGTTCGGTAGTGACGCGTGTATTGGATGTTCTTCACCATTTAGTGATTTACTTGTGGACTAAAAAGTATAAGTGCTGTATAAAGTCTGCAAATTATGTTATGCTAACATATGTGCGATATATATTGGGCTGCGCAATAGCGACGTGTTCTAGTTTGATTATCATGTTATAGTTAGGGTTTTTATCATTTATTTGTTCGCAGTGTGCTGATGTGGTTTTATTGTTGTGCATTGCTTTGGTGAGATCCTTTTGTAAATCCCTACTCCAGTTGTATGAAGGTCTTAATAAATTTTCAATTGCTGTACAACTTAATTGGTTTTAATTTTTAGTTTCTGCCCTCCATTTCCAGGTGTGCAATAATGGCACAAGTGCATAATATGCAATCATGAATGCTGTGTGGAATTCATTGGGCCAAATACTCATTAAAGTTGTATTACACAATGGAGAGACTGGTTATTACGCTTCATTAAACTGTTTACAAAGAAAGTGCCACACCTCAATGTGTTAGTAACTCATCTAAAGATGCTACCTGAAGGTGATGTGTTTTTAAAATGGCTTCAAGTATTTAAACAATTTCTGTTAGTTACACTTCACTATGCCTTTGTCAAAGATTAGCCACTGAATAAGTACAAACAGAACTTCGTGGAACCTCCACGTACGTTTCACTTCTCGACACTTCAGGGGTCTCGGTGCCAAAGGTTTACTTAAAGGTGCAATTGATCAAATCCCGCCACTAGATGTCGCACCACCCCCTTCCATTCCAGTCGTAGTTGACAAGTTCGTTGCATAACCAACCAACCTGCGTGTTTCATGGTCGAGTGAGACACGGACTCGGTCACGTCAAGTGAATTTTAATTAATTTAGCAACATGGAGGCGTATCCCTTAGTGAGTGGATTTAGTTTCCTCCGTGCGGCGGTGTTTCCGAGCGCTTGCGGTGGCGGTGGTTGGCCAGCAGAGGGCGCGACGGTGAACCTTAACAACCGTCGCTCGGACTTACTGTAGTTAGTTAGCGTCACCGTCAACCACGGCCCGGTCGCAGCTCCACGTCCACGCACAAAACCTCGCCGTGATGTCGAAGTAAGTCACTCGTAAAAGGCGCTAAATTACGGTCTTATTCGACGAAAGTGACTCCCCCTAGCCCCCCATCAAGTGGCACTGCCGAGATAAAACAAAACGTTAATTTTGGGACCCGACCCGTGAAAATGTTCAAACGACTAATCTACAATCATATTTAGGAACAGCGATGCTTTTATTCTGCCAACCTTTCTAAAATACCGTAATATTTTGTATGATTCGTCGAGATCATTTTTTGTCATCTTTAACAATGAACACACACACTTATAAAAAATGTGTGTGTGGTTTGTGTACCGCTACATAGATACTGTTGAGTGGCTGGAGTGACGGCCACAGTTCTAGGAACACATGTATTGTTATGTGAGTAAATGAAAGGCCGGTGGCATGCATGACGCGGCCTGCTAGCAATGTGCCAGATGCCTCTCTGGATCATACCCTGGTGACAGGGTGACTGCAGGGCCTCCAGTTGCAAGCTGCCAGCCACAGGGCGAGAGAGAGAGAGAGAGTCCCGCTATAGAACAAGCATGTATAGGCTTTGGCGTTATGTTTCAAATGGAACATTCTCAAACAAAAATAACAATATTGTGACAATACTAAACGCTTAAAATGAAGCATGTGGCATTCCGAATATATATACAGTTGTGGTCAAAAGTTTACATACACTTGTAAAGAACATGTGTGTCATGGCCGTCCAGAGTTTCCGATCATTTGTACAACTCTTATTTTTCTGTGATAGAGTGATCGGAGCACATACTTCTTTGTCACAGAAAACATTCATGAAGTTTGGTTCTTTTATGAATTTATTATGGGTCTACTGAAAATGTGACCAAATCTGCTGGGTCAAAAATATACATACAGCAATGTTAATATTTGGTCACATGTCCCTTGGTCATTTTTACCTCAATTAGGCGCTTTGGGTAGACATCCACAAGCTTCTGGTTGAATCTTTGGCCACTCCTCTTGACAGAATCGGTGCAGTTCAGCTAAATTTGTTGGCTTTATGACATGGACTTGTTTCTTCAGCACTGTCAACATGTTCTCTATGGGGTTTAAGTCAAGATTTAGCCATTCCTTTACCACTTTCGATGTGTGTTTGGGGTTTGTGTCAGGTCATTGCAGGGCCGGCTCTAGGCATTTAGGTGCCCTAGGTGAGATTATGATTTGATAGCCTCCCCCCCCCGCCAAATCTTAGGGGCAGGATTACGGCTGCCGGTGCCACTGAGATTTTGTATAGCTGCTAGTACTCGCTAGATTTTTTCGCTTGTAATTCTCAACGAATGTTCGAGAGAGGACATTTGGGGGGGGGTCACACAAGAGGCGAGTAGGGAATGGAAAAATTCAACAACAACAACAACTGCATGATGGGGGGCGCCACATTCAATAGAGACAGTAGGGAATGAAATTCATTTAATTACAAAAAAAAGAAATGTAATAAAAAAACAAAACAATTTTAAAGTGCCACTGCGCCTGTGTGCGCCCACTGGCCATTTGTCACCCTAGGCGACCGCCTAACTTGCCTATGCCCAGAACCGGCCCTGGGTCATTGTCCTGTTGGAACACCCAACCTTCTGGCTGATGATTTTAGGTTCTCCTGAAGAATTTGGAGGTAATCCTCCTTCTTCATTATTCCATTTACTTTCTGTAAAGCACCAGTTCCATTGGCAGCAAAACAGGCCCAGAGTATAATATTACCACCACCATGCTTGACGGTAGGCATGGTGTTCTTGGGGTTAAACATATTTCTGGTCATTGTGGCCAAAGAGCTCCATTTTGGTTTCATCTGACCACAGAACTTTCCTCCAGAAGGCCTTTTCTTTGTCCATGTGATCAGCAGCAAACTTCAGTCGAGCCTTAAGGTGCCGCTTCTGGAGCGAGGGCTTCCTTCTTGCACGGCAGCCTCTCAGCCCATGGAGATGTAAAACACGCTTGACTGTGGACACTGACACCTGTGTTCCAGCAGCTTCTAATTCATTGCAGACCTGCTTTTTGGTGGTTCTCGGTTGACTCTTGACCATCCTGACCAATTTTCTCTCAGCAGCAGGTGATAGTTTGCGTTTTCTTCCTGATCGTGGCAGTGACACAACTGTGCCGTGCACTTTATACTTACGAACAATTGTTTGCACAGTTGATCTCGGGACCTGTAGCTGCTTTGAAAAGTGACTTTCCTGACTTGTTCAAGTCAATGATCCGCTTTTTCATATCCGTGCTGAGCTCCTTTGACTTTCCCATTGTAGCATTGAGGCTGAGTCTAATGATCGTATCAAATGAGTCATATTTAAATGGGCTCAGAGAAGTCACCAGCTGTAGTCAATCATAATCACTCACGAGAAGTTAAGAGGCCACAAAGATAATTTAATTGACACAACTTTCCACATCACCTAAATTGATAATTCATGTTGCTGTATGTATATTTTTGACCCAGCAGATTTGGTCACATTTTCAGTAGACCCATAATAAATTAATAAAAGAACCAAACTTCATGAATGTTTGTGCTCCAATCACTCTATCACAGAAAAATAAGAGTTGTAGAAATTATTGGAAACTCTGGACTTTACAAGTGTATGTAAACTTTTGACCACAACTATATACAGATGTGTGTTTGTGTGTGTGTGTGTGTGTGTGTGTGTGTGTGTGTGTGTGTATGTTCATTGAATGTAAGCAACCCAATTTATGTGCCAATAAATACTGCGCTACCAATGTTGACATTTTTCTTGTATTTTGTATGATTGCGTAAAAAAAAAGTACATTCAACAAAATGCATGTCCGAAAACAAGAAAACAACGGTTAAAATCCATATTGGTCTACAAAAAAGACATTTTATTTTCTACAAACAGTGGCTTGTAAACCAGAAATATGTCGCGGGGGTCGAAATAGACGAAGACGATCGTCCTGGCGATCTCATGTTCATCATTTCAGAGACATCTTCATCTTCATATTATGAATTATTCATGTTACGACATATCCGCTATAATATTATCAGGTACAGATGTACAATAATACAAAACTATGACAGATTGATATGGGTGAGAAATAAACCATAAACCAGAAAGTAGGCCGGCTCAACGGTGTGCATGTTGCAAATGACATGCTACTGTGGTACCTAGCTACTCTGTCTACCATTTTCGGAAATAGTTTTGTGTTCACTTCCTGTCAGCGATATGACCTCATTTAAAATCAAAAGTGTCTTTCAGTGCTCTTTTGAAATGGAGTCGAGGAGGTTGGAATAGTGGTGATGAGATTCAGATTATGCTTATTTAACGAAAAACTATGTTTAAATCACATAAAATACGTCACACACCTGTCATAACTGTTTTCTAATCCGGTGGAGTCACAACCGAAGGCCAGAGAGAACAAAAACAATCTCTTTAGCACTTTAATTGGAGTGTTGCATGAACACCAATCTCAAATAACACATGCACAGCATTTTTTTTTCTTCTAGAAACATCTGTTGGTCGTTATATTGAATTGGCTATCAGCTGCCTCTTTTCGATGCTATATGAGTGATCGTTGTTTTCCTGCCAAAAACAACACCGATTGTTGCCACCTATTTTCTACGTGAGAGCTGTAGGTCACCCAGAAGGTTCAGAGGTAATACTCACAGTAATGATCCCAAAAGCACACAGTTATGTGATGCTCGCACTCTCGCTCTCTGTCTCTCTCTCTCTCTCTCTCTCTCTCTCTCTCTCTCTCCCTCACTGTCTCTCTCTCACTCTGACACATTGACACAAACACAGGCACACAAGACAACAAAAACTCAGACTTGCACACAAACACACCCATACACTGAACGCAGCTATTAGACAAAGGCTCCCTTGCATGGATACGTGTTGAAATGGTAAGGTTTACAAAGGAGAGCCAGCCTGGCTGCCGTGCAATACAGCCTCCCAAGGAACCCAGAGGTCCTCTGCTTAACGCGGGGGTCCGTCGCCACCCTCCACAGGTCATAGATGTCCTCTATGTGACCGTGGGAGGTCATCATTTGATCATAGATGCACACGTGATAGGGCGCCTTGCCTTCCCCTGAGAAGTACACATGTTCCTGCGGGGACACGCCCATGGAGTGGGCGCATATGCCCATGAACACGTCGTCTATATAGATGGAGGCGTTGAGTTTGAGGGTGGCCTGGTAGATCTTCTCCGCCACGTCCCTGGACATCACATACCCGGCGCCGGCCGTGTAGTCGGGGTAGGTGGACCACGGGTACATCTCGTAGGGCACGTAGTACTTGCTCTCCTTGTTACGAATCGGCGGGGCCCCCCGGTGCACGCGGCCGATCCAAAAGTCGGTGACGTCCTTCCTGGCCATGTCCCGCAGGTAGCCCACCAGGTTGGGCATGTGCACGAAGATGTCGTCATCGGCGGTCATGACAAACCTGGCGTGGGCGCAGCGGGTGTGCGCCCAGTGAAACTGCTGGATGAGCTTCAGGGTGAGGTTGTGGAAGGTGTCCGTGAAGTCTTGCTGGATCAAGTCTCCGTTGAGGCGGTCCTCACGCACCAGCTGGTCCTGGATGACCGATTTGTCGCTCTTGATAGTCGCGGAGGGCTTCGCTACTCTGGCAGGCCCAGAAGGTCCTTCCGGCGTGGTCCGGGGCGCCCCGAGCACAAAGACCACCTTGACGTTGGCGCCGAGTGTGTGTCGGATGTAGCTCTCGTTGCCCCAGGTGGACCGGATGGCCTCGCGCCTCTTGATGTTCTCCGGGGAGGTTTTGACAAACAGCAACAGGAGGATGTCCTGGTTCCTGCACTTCTCCCAGTGGTCCAGCAGGTAGCGGTAGTTGCTGAAGCTCCGAGCCTCCTCCTGGGGGATGGTGAAGCTCTCTTTGATGAAGGTAAAACGGTTGTCCAAGTAGCGGTAAGAGTAGGACTTGACGTGGCTCACCAAACCTTGGTCCAGCTGTTCCCAGCACACCATCACGAGGGACAGCACCAGGCACGTGGTCAACAGCTGCAGCCGCTGGCACCTGCGAATCCTGCGGAAGTTCACGAACATCCTGGAATCTTTTTTCACCGGCGCCCCGCCACTCGCTTGCTTGCTCGCTCGCTGTGCGTCTCGTCAGGTCCTGGGGGCTGCGTTGAGGACGACGGCCGTGGTGGCATGTGAATCGTGGCGCATGCGTCGGCAGTGGTGGTGAATCTGCGTGCTAGCCGAGTGTTCCATCGTAGGTTCGCCGCATCCGGCGGTCCTCGGGTGGCGGCACTCAGACGAGGTTTTACCGCCGAAAACCTTCTCCGTCTCGCAGACAAGTCACTTTGCCGACAAACACCCACGCACCCAGGAAATCTCTCTTGAGTCAATTAGCGTCTGCTCCCCTGGCTCTGAAATGGAACACAGAGTGGATGTTTAGTGTGGTGATTAGATTTCAAAGGGGAAACAGCTATAAAACCTGCATCAATAGACAGATAAGCTTGACCACTTCAACTGGGACCTGAAGGATGGATAAAAGTTCATAAGGTGGTTCATAAGGAGAGGTTCATAAGGTTTACATAGCCTATGTTACTTTGTCGTTTCTGTACACGGCTTGTAAAGGTGGACGTCGGTTGGGCTTGAGAATGACATTTGTTGTTGTTTGTTGTGCTTTGTTGTTGGTCTGAAGGGCCTACTTAATGACGTTGCAGGTAGTAATGCGCGATATACGATATAAACGATAAAACAATGAAACGATAAAAAATGGCCTGCGATAGAGATTTTAATTCTATCGCTCTATCGCGATAACGCATGTTGATGACGCAATCTACCCGCGACCCGCAAAATTTAGAGCCACGAGCTGCAACCGGCTGCAACGCGTCATCGTCATCTGTAGTAAACATGGCTGAAAGCGAAATGGAGGAGCCAGTGAAAAAGACCGTCGCAACTTCCATTATTTGGACTTGGTTCGGATTTAAGCCGTCCGACGAGCAGCAGCAAAACATACGCTGTAGAGTGTGTGTGGGGCAACAGTTCTGGCTAAGAGCGGTAACACAACTAATCTGTTCTACCACCTCAAAACGAAACATGCTATTGAATACCAAGAGTGCCAGGCAATGCAGCCAACCCCAAGCTCCAGTCGGAAGAACGCAGGGCAGAAAAAACAGGAACTGACCCAGTCCTCCATCCAACAGTCATTTTCAAAAGGTACTCCTTACAATAGGAAGAGCCCTCGATTTCTTTCTTTCTTTTTTTAAATACATTTAGCAGTTTGGCTTTCCTTAGGGTCTATGTAACCTGTTCTGAAATGGTTCTATTACTAATTTATATATCGTGATATGTATCGTTATCGCAAGAGGCTTCAATGTATATCGCAATATGGATTTTAGGCCATATCGCCCATCCCTAGTTGCAGGAAGCCATTACTGAACCCCACAGTGTCGAGGCAAATCGAAACCAATAATCTTTGAGGCTGTCAGTCGTTTCGCGTTGAGCATTTCAATGAATAATTCACCAGCAATGGATGAAAACCATTTCACCACAACTTCACTCTCATCTACACCACCAGACTCCACTCAACAACAACAACGCAGATCAATCGAGGGGAGGTCTGACAATGAGGCCCAGAGACCCGAGACCACGAGTCCACTCGTACGCCGTGGCACCCGGCCGCCACAACACGGCGACAGCAATAGCTGAGGGAGCCAAAAGTCCGAGGGGACACTGAATGCAACAGCCAACACAGCAGTGACGGGCCATAATAGAGGGGGTTAAGGTACACACCCGGCAAAATCGCTGAGAGGTGTGGAAAGCTTTTTGGACACAATGGAGGACTAGCGCGTCAGAGGAGCTCCGGGGGCCACAATGCAGGATGAGAATAGCCTGCTTCCTCCCGGGCACCTCGGCTGACAACTGGGAGGGGGGGTGGGGAAGTGTGGGCAGTGGGTGGGATCATGATGGGCCTGGTGCCTAGGACTCCCACCGCACCCTGAGTGGCTTGGTGCTAATGGGGTCATTGGCTTAGAATGTCTCTCTCTCTCTGTCTCTCTCTGTCTCTTTCTCCATCCTCCTCTCTCCTCTCTCTCTCTCTCTCTCTCTCTTCATCCTTCTATCTCTCTGTCTCTCCCTCTTTACCCATCCGACTCTCTCCCTCTCCCTCTCTATCTGGCCGTCTCTCGCTCTTCTCTGCTTCGTAATGAGATCGAGAAACGTTGCCTACTAACCTCTGGTTCACATCAGCGATCATAAGCAGAGCAGTCCCAGTACTCTAAACACAGTGGGGGCCCCCGCGCTGTGGGGTGAAGTGACAAGTGGCCTGTACTCACAAGTCATCACGCTCGCTCACACCGACAATAGACAAACCGTCGGTGCCGGTGACCAAAATTGGTGCGTTCTCGACCGCGCAACGCTGTGAATGGGTGTGAAAGGGAGAAAATGACTCAATTATTATGTCATAGAAGATGCGTCAGCTCAAATACATGCAGAAGTATGCGTTGACTCAGTTTTCACATGACAAACATTCAGTCTATATTGTCCGTCACGCTGGGAAGAGTGCGGTTCAGAAAGTGGAGAGCGGTACACACACACACACACACACACACACACACACACACACACACACACACATGTACACTGTTGAAACAGAGTCAACAGTGAGTCTAGTTTGGTTCATTTGCCTATTAACAGAGGTGTGTGGGACAGCTCTGACACCCTGTTGATGGAATATACCACCATCGCCACCACGCTGGATGGGCCTGTGTCGGGACGCCATGTTGAATTGTCTATTCTGACTTTTTTCTCCGAGTTGTTCGGGCCACTTGGGTCGGGAGGAAGGATGTGATGGCCGTTATATTGTGTGACAGGTTCTCACGGTCAGCTGACACCATTGTTAACACAATCTCCTTACGCGACCCTCCTGTGTATTACCACATGACAATGACTCTGTAGTGAATAAAGTCACACTTCCCCTACGATGAGCAGAACTTGAAAAGCGTGAAAGCATGACCCTGATACTTCTCAGAAGTAAATGGGGGGTTGGCGGTCACAACGAGGACTACTACCCCTACTGCTTTCAACATTGAAAGTAGTTCGACTCTTCAGTTTAAACCACACATGGAATTGAGTGGAATGTGGTTCTGCTTCTTTTGCGATCGCGTTAGAATGTTCCCGACCGTGTACAGTGCAAGGGTAATGAGTTGTTTGAGCAGACAGTGTTGTCTATGCAGTGTGTATCACCTCACTCAAACTGGTTTGGGTGTTTACATTCTAAACAAACTCGACCTCTCCAAACTCCTCCAACTGAAAAGCCTTCCCGTGTGTCTTGTATGTGTCTTCTATCCCTCCTTTCCACTCTCTCTCTTTCTCTCTCCATCTGTCTGTAGCCAGAATCCTAGCGAGAGGAAAAGTGAACTATCCCCGCAAGCATATTTCCAAAGTCAACTTATTATAAATAGACGGGCAAAACGGCCGAGGAGAGAGGAAACGAGAGTGAGAGAGAGGGAGAGAGAGGAAGAGAAAAATATAAATGAACTCCAACATATGGTTGCGTCAAAGATTTTTCCACCACTCACCAGAGAAGCCTACCGCCTGTCGTCCGGGGATCCAGGCGGGGCGGCAGGGGAGCCGGCAGGCAATTTGATCGGCCGTCTCCTGTGTCTTCCTCCAGCCTGAGGTCTTTATGTCCTTATGACCGGAGTCAGATATCAATTATTCCTTGTGTGTGTGTGTGTCTGTGTGTGTCTGTGTGTGTCTGTGTGTGTCTGTGAAGGAATGGTCGGTTTGTGTGTGTCTGTGTGATTCAGTTTGGGTCCCCCCACCCCACCCCCCAGTGTACTTTGAATGCCCTGTGTGTGTGTGTGTGTGTGTGTGTGTGTGTGTGTGTGTGTGTGTGTCTGTCTGTGTGTGTGTGTGTGTGTGTGTCTGTGTGTCTGTCTGTGTGTGTGTATCTGTGTATGTGTGTGGCCGTGTATGTGTGTGAGAGAAGTGGCATTCAAATGCAACGCATTGCCTTGGCTCATTCTCTCTGTCTGCCGACCTCTCCCTCCCTCCCTCCCTCCCTCTCTTCCTCTCTCTCTCTCTCTCTCGCTCTCTCTCTCGCTCTCTCTCTCTCTCTCTCTCCCTCCACTTCCTATCTATACCAATCTCTCACTCGCTCTGTGTGTGTGTGTGTGTGTGGGGATGGGTCGTCAGTGAGTGAAGGCGGGAGGGGTCGGGTAGCTGTTGGGGGGCGGGGGGGGGCTCACACTGTTTAGTGGAAAGGGGAAGGAGAACTCTTTAAGGGAAGTGCCTTTTAGTTTTGTTCAGTCACTTCAGACACTTAGTGTTTAGACACTCAGTGTCTAAAGCATCAAGTCACCCACGGACCAGGGCGTGTCCAGCTGACACCCTCCAACATAATAATAATAATAATAATAATAATAATAATAATAATAATACGTTTATGATTACGTTATTATGTTGTTATTACCATTAAGAGAAAGCTTAACAGTGGAACATCGCAGTGCCACGGTATCCAGTCATGATTAAGCCTGACTTGAAATAATGTGGAAAAAATAGGTTTTGTCTACTTTTTTCTTTTTTAGATTAGATTGTGTATTGCAGTGATTTAATGAGACACTATTTTAGATTAGATAGTTTATTGCAGTCATTTAATGAGACACGCAATACATTTTTTTTTTGGATACTATAAAAAGAAAAGAAGAAGGTTAATGTGGTTGTGGTGGTCATGGCTTGTTTTTCGGTGCCTCATGAATAGCAGCGAGAGCGCTAGCAGGTGACGCGCACAGTGTTGTCTAAAACACATGTGATCCAGTTACAGAAGGCCCCACAGTTCAGAAATACTGCGTTGGAGCGGCTTTGTTTGTCTTTGTTAAATACTTCTCGCAACCCACCGGAATATACCAGAGTTGGCCTCTTTAGCGTAACCTGCAGCACGCATGCAGCTTCCAGAAAGTCTTTTTTAACAATGCAGAATGATTGTATAATTACAAGAATAACAATCAGTTATTGACTTTATTGAATTATTGACAATTATTGATGTTGGGTATGAGTTAATTTATTATAAGAGGCACCTATTTGTATTATTATTATTATTATTATTAGGCCTTTTATTATTATTATTATTATTATTTTTAGGATGTTTGTAATTTAGACATTATACACACACATATACATATATATACACAGTAGATACATACATACTTACACAGATTTTTCCACCACTCACCAGAGAAGCCTACCGCCTGTCGTCCGGGGATCCGGCTCCCCTGCCGCGGGAGCCGGCTGGCAATTTGATCGGCCGTCTCCTGCGTCTTCCTCCAGCCTGAGGTCTTTATGTCCTTATGACCGGAGTCAGATATCAATTATTCCTTGTGTCTGTGTGTGTGTGTGTGTGTGTGTGTGTGTGTGTCTGTGTGTGTCTGTGAAGGAATGGTCGGTTTGTGTGTGTCTGTGTGATTCAGTTTGGGTCCCCCCAAACTGTGTATTGAGCGTAGGCCTTAAGAATTGTACCTGCCTGCCCATGTGAGGTTAGGCTGCCCTGTCAATCAATAACTTGGTGTGAAATTTCAAAAGGATGCCCTCTCCACCTCCCCGCATTCTTCTATGGGCTGAAGGACCTGAGCGCTATGGGCTGGGGGGGGTTAAGCCTACTACACAGACTCTTTGTATGTCCAGTCCATACTGAGTTCACTGATTAGATCATTTTAACTGCAGGAGTATGGCTACACATTGATTTGATTTATTTATATTAATGTGTAATCTGTAGAAACATGCACGGGTTTGCTCTGCTGCATTGCATTGCCTCTGATACAATACAACAAGGACTTATTTTAATCATTTATTTCTAGTTGTTTTTTATTTTATTTACCTGTTTGAGGGACACGTAGCCGTGGGTATATATACGTGTATATATATACAGAGGTGGCAAAGGTATACACATCCTTTACTTAAGTAGAAGTACAGATACTTGTGTAAAAAACGACTCTGAGACTTTAAGTACTGATTCAAATTGTTTACTCAAGTAAAAAGTGAAAAGTACACGCTCTGAAATGTACTCAAAGTACAAAAGTAAAAAGTAGCCATTTTAATTTTAATAGTTTTGTTTTGAGCATTGTGTGTGTGTGTGTGTGTGTGCTCAAAACAAAACTTAACACCTGAAGTTGTTAATGCTGAGAAAACACTTTTTTTCAACTCTAACATGGCTTATTATGAGCCACTAGTATCACACATTATATCACAACACTGGTTTCACAACACTGGTTTCACAACGCTGGTATCACAACGCTGGTATCACGTGGTATCTCGTCAACGAGAGTCATGAGTGTGAGTTGTTAGTATGGAAAATAGGAAAAATGGCCGACAGTAATCGACCGGTTTCACTTTGGTTTCCCCAAGCGCTCAGCGACACCCGACTGCATTAAGTAACCGCAATCTACAGTCTCAGTCAGAAGTTCAGCTGTAGTGTTGCCAAAATCAGAGATCAGAGATTACCCTTTTTCACACAAACTGAATGAGATGGTATGGAATGGTATTGCAATCAGTATGTTGACCTGCGTATTATTTGTGTTTTTCAAATTACCCTCCAGGGGTCTGTCATTGGCTCCCACCCTTATATATATATATATATATATATATATATATTAGCCATTTTTATTTTTAGAGATCCCAGAATATTGCTGTAAAGACGTTACGGCATTGTGACCCGTAATTCCCAGTTTCACAACCCGCAACTCATTTTATGGGCGGCAGTAGCTCAGGAGATAAGAGCGGTTGTCGGGCAACAGGAAGGTTGCTGGTTCGATCCCCAGGCTCTGCCTAGCTAAGTGTCGAGGTGTCCTTGCGCGAGACGCCACCTGCTCCTGACGTGTTGGTTGTCGCCTTGCATGGTTGACACCACCGTCGGTGTATGAATGCGTGAATGTGAGGCAACTGTAAATCGCTTTGGATGAAAGCACTTTATAAATGCAACATATTTAGGTCAGAGCTTGTTTTTTCCAAGAGTTGCACAACTTGCATCGTGTAACGGGGGCAGGGTTTGTCTGCAACACCGATGTGGTTTCCTGTATTCTTTTTCCACACAAATGATGACGGCTTCACTGTGAAAAGCAATAAGGCGGTTGGTTGTGCAGTTCATACCTGCTCCAGGGCCGCATAGAGAAAAGATTGTCGAGTAAAACGGATGCGACCTGCTTCTGCAAGCATATGAATGGCATCGCCCCTCATTCACTGTATATCGGACGCAATCTTGTGCGGGGACAAAGGATTTATCGGACGGCTGGTGTGTGGGTGCTGGGGGAAAGTGGACGGGACAGGAGTTTAACCTCACGCAACTGAGCGCGTCCTGCAGTGGAGCATCGAAAGACATCGCTTGGCATCGCCTTAAAACCAGTTTAGCCAGTTGGCCATTACTCACTGAATATCAATTGTCCAATCACATGGCCAAACATATGTTAAACTTTTGTCCCAACCACTCAACATGCTGCTAGGCCCCCACCCATAAGGGGCGCTCTTGGATGCGAGGGGGGGGGTCACGCTGCTTCCCAACATTGGAAGTGATTGGGTGTGCCACTTGAGGATGGGGCGGAGCCACTAGATGATTGACAGACGCTCTCCTTCCCTGGCATGCCACCATCTCCGACAACCATGCAAACACTTCCAGGATGCACCCGATTGGACGAACGCTGCTTTCCCTCGTTGGGCCGGTATCTCGGGATCTGCTCACGGACTTCAAAACGGACAAACATGCCAGCTTGCTTGGAAAACCGAAGCACGTTTCTGAAAACGTTTTGAGGCAAGAAATATGCTAAACAGTTGCTGAATCCCGTCTCCATTTTAGACTGACAATGGTTAGTTTAAAAGTTGCGACGCCAATTGTGAGGCATTGTGACTGTCAGTTTGTGCTCTAAAGAAATCCACATGGATTAACAAAGCAAAGCCAAGAATAACTTTGATATTATCAAAATAAATTTTATTCTAGATGCGATTTGAGCGATGAACAGTCAGATCGGGGGACTGCAGCAGAGCCTGCAACCATGTGTGCGTGAGAAGAGAAAGGAACACGACATCGGTGAGGGCAAAGACAACACAACGGAATCTGAAAATTTGTATTTACATGGTCTGTGTTAAAATACATCAACATTGAAATTCGGATTTCATATTTTTTTGTTCATATTGAGTACATAGCTACAAATAAAATCAGAGTTACAAACTTATTTTTGTTTAAAGAGTACAAAATCTGTATGGGGCTTTTTTTTGACATAGCAAAGATAGAATTAGTACTTCAGGTAGGAACAAAAAATAGCAAACGCACTTCAATGCAGTGTAAAAGGCTTATCTAAAAACTTGACATTATAAAATACCATTCCACTGCCATAGACTTATGAAATAGTGCCTCTGTGGTACAGGCCTAAATCACCAGCGACCATTTCAAAGCAAAAAACGTGAAAATACTTCAGCACAGTACAAAATATCAGGTTTAGATTTTGTTTTTTTGTAACTTTAACATTCAACGACTGCAAGCAAAGCGTCCGAAATGTTGCTTCGAAGAAGAACAAAAAATACGTTGGGGAATTGAGCACGATGTTCTCGGGTTGAGTTAGATGCAGTTCTCCACAGTAAGCAATAAAACGATTCAGTTCAGTGCAGAGAAACAAAAGTACGCACAGCCCAACGAAAGGCTCAGTGTGTGTTTTTCTTTTTGTAAGCTATGACCGTTTAATGGTATTTTATAAAGAACCGTTCCACACGGTCAACATCCCACGACTGACGTGTCTGAAGCTCTCGTCTTCCCAGTAACGCAGGATGTGGTGTTAAAAAGTGACACACACACACGTACACTTAACGTCATGAGAACATAATCAACCACCGCCTACCACAGACAGAACTGAGCAACAACTCTTTTTTTCACTCAATAAAAGCAAGCCAAAGCATAAAGGTGTGTGTGTGTGTGTGTCACTCATTCACAGGATTGTTTGGCCGCTGAGCCAAATAGTCCGACACGCTCGCCATTAAAGAAAGCAGCCGCTTCGGACTTGAATGACCAAGCAAACATGGGAGGCAAAATGTGGGGAACAAACAAAAAACGAACAAAAAAAGACGTTTGGTCTGATGATCCGTCGTTCTGCCTCGCTTAGCGACAGGCGGCAGGTCAGGGGAAGGGAGACACTACGAGACACTAATGGCTGCCAAACACTGAACACGTTTTCAGCTTCGCGGTTATGTAGCCCTGCCCCCCCCCCTCCAAAGACGAGCGAGTGTGAGCGAGAGAGGCAGTGTTGTGGTGAGGGACGCCAGCACACACAGCTGCCTGTTCGAGAGACTTTAGCGCCGCGGCACACAGCTGAGGGAAACCACCAGACAAGACGTCTCATCCTCACACCACCAAGTCCAGAACAGCATTTATGAATAACTGTGTGTGTGTGTGTGTGTGTGTGTGTGTGTTGACAGCTACAAAGATAACCTGTCAGTTGGGGAGGTTGTAGAATATTCTGAGATCTTTATTATTAACCTGATCGATATCGAAACACCTGAAAAGCTTGTTTGAGAGTTTGAGTCGGGCAAGAGAAAGAAAAACAAAAATAAAAAAATAAAAACCCCAGGAGACCAGAAGACACACGACGAGCCAATGGCAGAGGAGGAGACACAGAACGGCCAATGGCGTTGCGTCTCACAACCCCGCCTCCTAAAATCGGTTAGGAACAAACAAACAAGCAAACAAACAAAACACGGAACACACTCCAAACAACCTTTTGCTGCGTTGTGTGGCAATTATTGTCATTCGATGACGAGTCTTAAAAAAATACTAAAAGCTAAATAGCAAGCAACCACACCCCCCCCCCCCCCCAATACTAACTTGCCTCCCGGGGACATTGTACATAAAACTACAGCGATTTGAGAACGTCGTGCTTCAAAGACAACAACATCCACAGGACAGGTTGGCTTGTGCAATATGCTCACGCCAATACAGAAGAAAAGCAACAAAGAAAACAAATAAAGAAAAACAAAATAACCTAAAGTTTATTATACAAAGGATCACAAAATCCCTACATTTTGGTATGGATTTTTAGAGTTCGCTCATTGTGATGTGAGATATGGGCGGGATTCTCCAATGGCGTGTGTGTCAGAGAGGGGGAGAGAGAGACACACACACACACACACACACAGACACTCACACGGACACACACGTCCGTCCGTGAACACGCATGTTGTCGACAATGTCATGACTTGGTACGACGCAGCTCGAGTCCTTGTGTGCGTTTGTCCCACGTATGTGTGTGTGTGTGTGTGTTGTTGTGTGTGTGTGTTGAGGGTGTGTGTGTTGAGGGTGTGTGTGTGTGTGTGTGTGTGTGTTGAGGGTGTGTGTGTGTGTGTGTGTGTGTGGACAGGGCACTCCATTTGGCTGTAACGACGGGCCATGGCATCGGATGGGACTACAGCAGTGTGTGGGACAAGCAGGGGGGGGCGCGAGAGAGAGACAGTCATTTTGGCTATGTACACATTCGTAGTCGGTCCATGGCTCCCGCGAACCAGCGTCATTTTCTCAGGTCTAGAACGCACACCTGGGGAGACAAGGAGCGGGAGAACCTTTAGCCTTTAGCGCTGCACTCATCCACCAATCACGGCGTTCTTAACAGCACCGATATCTCGTCGGTTCGATTTTCAATTTGAAAACGTTTTTGGATACATTTTTGGCAAATGTTACAAATATTGCAGAGAATAATCTAATTCTAAATCTAAATCTAATGTAATTGTAACATTGGAATATTAACATTGTTCCCATAGATGGTATAAAACAGATTTTTTAAAATGTATCATAGAAAGATTCTGGCATCGCAGGGTGTAAGTGACGACTCCCTTTAAAACATTTCAAAATAATAATTCTGAATTCCGAAAGACTCACCGATCCGTCGGAAGCGCTGGCTCCCACTTTGTCCCCCGTGGCGTTCCAGCACACCTCGAAGATCCCCCCGGTCCCGCGGTAGCTGTGGACCAGCGCGCCCGTCTGAGGACCCGCCCACAACGTCAACACAACGTTAGCAAAACACTGATTAACCATCGGTGTCAATCAATATTAACCATTAACGTCTTGCGTTCCCCCATGTAAGCAGACATGGGGAATTGTAACTGGCGCCCATGTGACCAGACAGTTAATCATTAGCTTTGGCGGTTATTTGGAAATTATAAACATAATAAACAATTCTGTGACTAAAATTGTCCACCTAAGACGAATGCCGACTACTAGATCAGATTACTAGCCTACCCGGTGGACTGTACCGATGGTAAACTGATCTAGTCGGCATAAATCCGGGTGGACACTCCCACTTGCGATGTCACTAACTAAACCCGAGCTGCACGATGCACTTAAGAGGTCACAGGTTCAATTTCCCTCCTTTCCATCAACCCACTTCCACCGGCTAATCTTTAATGTCCCGTCCTCCCGTCCACGAAAGACGCGCAACAAAAAGCAGAGGACACTACGGTACATCTGAAGGGGAAGCCAGCCGCGTACCTGCGTGTTCCAGATGTGGACACACTTGTCGAAGGAGCCGCTGGCCAGGTGGCGTCCGTCGGGGCTGAAGGCCACGCTGTAGACGGGCTCCTGGTGGCGCGTGAGCGTGTGGATGCACACGCCGCGCTCCACGTCCCACAGGCGCACCGTCGAGTCGAAGGACGCGCTGGGGGAGGGATGGGGGATAGGGAAGAGAGACAGGGTTAGTCATGAGCTGAACATCCTTTATTGAACGTTTTGAATCAAGATGGCCGCTAAGTCAAAGAGGCATTCACTCCCTCCCCCACCCCCCGCCCCCCAACCCAGCTACTGTTTAGAATCAAGATGGCCGCTAAGTCAAAGAGGCATTCACTCCCTCCCCCACCCCCCACCCCAGCTAGCGCTTAGAACCAAGATGGCCACTAAGTGAAAGAGGCATTCACTCCCTCCCCCACCCCAGCTAGCGTTTAGAACCAAGATGGCCACTAAGTGAAAGAGGCATTCACTCCCTCCCCCACCCCAGCTAGCGTTTAGAACCAAGATGGCCACGAAGTGAAAGAGGCATTCACTCCCTCCCCAACCCCTCATCCCAGCTAGCGATTAGAACCAAGATGGCCGCCAAGACAACTATTCTACAGTTTCCCCCCCCACTGTCAATCATCAGGGATCTGCCACTGTACCTGGCCAGCATGAGGTTGGCGCTGGGGTTGTTGGTCCCGGGCCCCGTGGGGCTCCACTTGATGGTGTAGATCTCCTTGCTGTGGGCCTGCAGGTCGTGCACACACATGTCCTGCTTCATGCTCCAGATCTGTGGAGGAGGAGGAGGAGGAGCAGCGGGGAGGCGTGGGGACACAAGGCAACGTTAACAGCGGCATCTGGTGGCCTGGATGGCACACTGACGTACACATTTGATGTATATATATATACAGATTGTGTGTGTGTGTGTACTCCCATAATTGTCGGATAAAAGCGTGTGTGTGTGTGTGTGTGTGAGATGATGGGGTTGTGATGGGGGTGTACACACGCACGCACGCACGCACACACACACCTTGAGGGTCATGTCGTCGGAGCAGGACGCCAGCAGGCTTCCGGTGGGGTCCCACTTGATGGCGTTCACCTCGTTCTGCGGAGAAGTGGCGGGAAACACAGGGGGGGTTATTTGAGTGACATTCTCTAGAAATGGCCGCCAGCCATCCAGGGCATCTCTTCCGTGATTGGTTAGAGGAATCCCCCACTCCCCGCCCCATCAATCACAGGTGCTTGAAATCCATTGAGAAAACACTCGTCAGTGGTTTTTTTTTAATTTCACAGTAGCACATTCCTTGTGCAATAAAGCTCATTCTGATTCTGAGATGTAGAGAAGAAGGAAGTGGAGAGGGTGGAGGGGACATTCCTCTTCTGCGCTTTACAACTCTCAAATCTCGAAATGACACATTTATTGTCGATTATTTATCGTTAGGAGGCTTTACTGTCGAACATCTTAACAACTGCATCACAGCAGCGGATTTCTCTGGGGTTTTTTTTTTTCAAAGACCCCATGAAGAGACTACCGGAAAGATCAGTCACCTCGCCCGGACAAAGGAAACCGGGGCCCCCTTCTGGAGCCAGACCTGGGAGGGGAGCTCGTCGGTGAGCGTCTGGTGGCCGGGCCTGGATCCACGGGGGCCCGGCTGGGTCAAGCCCGAAAAGACAACGTGGAGTCACCTCCCTGTGGGCTCACCACCTGAAGGGAGAGTCATTGGGGTCGGGTGCATTGTATACCGGGCGGAAGGCAAAAGCGGGGTCCTGGGCGTGCGGATCCCCGTCATCGCCGACTGGTTCTAGGGACGTGAAACATCACCTCACTGGCGGGGAAGGAGCCTGAGCTGGTGCGAGAGGTGGAGCGGTACCAACTAGATATGGTTGGGCTCACCTCCACGCAAAGCACCGGTTCTGGAACCAAACTCCTGGAGAGGGGCTGGACCCTCTCCTTTTCTGAAGTTGCCCAGGGTGTGAGGCGCCAGGCGGGTGTAGGGATACTCACAAGTCCCTGGCTGAGCGCCGCTATGTTGGACTTCTCTCCAGTGAACGAGAGGGTCACCTCCATGTGACTGCAAGTCGCTGGGGGGAAGGCTCTGACTGTTGTGTGTGCCTACGCACCAAACAGCAGCTCAGAGTATCCGGCCTTCTTGGAGTCCTTGGGTGGCATCCTGGAAAGGGTTCCATCCGGGGAGTTCTACTTGGGGACTTCAACGCACACGTGGGCAATGATGGAGAAACCTGGAGGGGAGTGATTGGGATGAACGGCCTGCCCGATCTGAACCAGAGTGGTGTTTTGTTATTGGACTGCTGTGCTAGTCATGGACTGGCCATAACAAACACCATGTTCGAACATAGGGTGGTCCACAAGTGTACCTGGTACCGGACTACCTTAGGCCAAAGGTCACTGATCGACTTTGTAATCGTATCAGCAGATCTGTGGCCGCATGTTTTGGACACTCGGGTGAAGAGAGGAGCAGAGCTGTCAACTGATCACCACCTGGTGGTGAGTTGGATCAGATGGCACGGGAGGGCTGCCAGACAGACCTGGTAAACCCAAACGTGTAGTGAGGGTGAACTGGGAACGTCTGGTGGAAGCCCCTGTCCGTAGGGTCTTTAACTCCCACCTCTGGAAGAACTTCTCGTGCATCCCGGGGGATGTTGGGGACATGGAACCTGAGTGGGCCATGTTCAGAGCCTCCATTGTAGAGGCTGCAGCTCGGAGCTTTGGTCAAAAGGCTGTCGGTGCCTGTCGTGGCGGCAACCCAAGAACCCGTTGGTGGACACCAGCGGTGAAGGAAGCCGTCAGGCTGAAGAAGGAGGCCTTTCGAGCCTGGTTGGCCCAGGGGTCTCCTGAAACAGGAGGGTACCGGGAGGCCAAAAGGACCACGGCTTCAGCGGGTTCGGGGAGGCCATGGAGAAGGACTTTCGGTTGGCCTCAAGGAAGTTCTGGCAAACTGTCCGGCGACTCAGGAAGGGAAAGCAGGGCTTGGCTCAGGCTGTGCTCAGTCGGGGAGGAGAACTGCTGACCCAGACTGAGGATATTGTCGGGCGGTGGAAAGAACACTTTGAGGAACTCCTGAACCCGACCAGGACGTCCTCTGTGGAAGAGGCAGAGTCTGAAGACTCGGGGGAAGTCTCACCCATATCCTTGGTAGAGGTCACTGAAGTAGTCAAAAAGCTCTTCAGTGGCAAGGCACCAGGTGTGGATGAGATTCGCCCTGAGATGCTGAAGGCTCTGGACATTGTCGGGCTGTCGTGGCTGACACGCCTAGTCAATGTAGCATGGAGGTCGGGGACAGTACCTGTGGAATGGCAGACCGGGGTGGTGGTCCCCATTTTCAAAAAAGGGGACCGGAGGGTGTGCTCCAACTATCGGGGTATCACACTGCTCAGCCTCCCCGGGAAAATTTATTCCAGGGTGCTGGAAAGGAGGCTCCGGCCGATTGTCGAATCTCAGCTCCAGGAGGAACAATGCGGATTCTGTCCTGGCCGTGGAACAGTGGACCAGCTCTTTACCCTCGCAGGGTTGTTGGGGGGGCGCATGGGAGTTTGCCCATCCAGTCTACATGTAAATGGTAAATGGATTGCATTTATATAGCGCTTTTATCCAAAGCGCTTTACAGTTGCCTCACATTCACCCAGTCATACACCGACGGCGGTGCCAACCATGCAAGGTAACAACCAACACGTCAGGAGCAGGTAGGGTTAGGTATCTTGCTCAGGGACACCACGACACTTAGCTAGGTGGAGCTCAGGGATCGAACCAGCAACCTTCCAGTTGGCAGACGACCACTCTACCTCCTGAGCTACTGCCGCCTGAGCTACATGTGCTTTGTGGACTTGGAGAAGGCTTATGACCGCGTCCCCCGGGGAATCCTGTGGGGGGTACTATGGGAGTATGGGGTACCGGGGCCGTTGGTACGTGCCATTCGGTCCTTGTACGAACAAAGTGCGAGCTGCGTCCGTATTCTCGGCACAAAGTCAAGCATGTTCTCAGTGGGTGTTGCCCCTTGTCACCGATTCTGTTTGTGATCTTCATGGACAGAATCTCAAGGCGCAGGTGAGGAGAGTGTCCGGTTTGGGGACCTCAGAATTGCATCTCTGCTCTTTGCAGATGATGTGGTTCTGTTGGCTACATCAGACCGTAACCTCCAGCATGCACTGGGGCGGTTTGCAGCCGAGTGTGAAGCGGTCGGGATGAGAGTCAGCACCTCCAAGTCGGAGGCCATGGTTCTCTGCCGGAAAATGGTTGAGTGTTCCCTCCGGGTTGGGAATGAGTTGCTGCCTCAAGCGAAGGAGTTCAAGTATCTCGGGGTCTTGTTCACGAGTGAGGGCAAAATGGAGCGGGAGATGGACAGACGGATTGGTGCAGCGTCTGCAGTAATGCGGGCGCTGTACCGGTCTGTTGTGGTGAAGAGGGAGCTGAGCCGGAAGGCCAAGCCCTCGATTTACTGGTCCATCTACGTTCCAACCCTCACCTATGGTCACAAGCTTTGGGTAGTGACTGAAAGAATGAGATCGTGGATACAAGCGGCCGAAATGAGTTTCCTCCGCAGGGTGGCTGGGCTCAGCCTTAGAGATAGGGTGAGGAACTCAGACATCCGGAGGGAGCTCGGAGTAGAGCCGCTGCTCCTCCGCATCGAAAGGAGTCAGCTGAGGTGGTTCGGGCATCTGATTAGGATGCCCCCCCCGGGCGCCTCCCTTTGGAGGTTTTCCGGGCACGTCCACCTGGGAGGAGACCCCGGGGCAGACCCAGAACCCGCTGGAGGGATTATATATCTCATCTGGCCTGGGAACGCCTCGGGATCCCCCAGGAGGAACTAGAGAGTGTGGCTGGGGAGAAGGAAGCCTGGGGGGCCCTGCTTAGCCGGCTGCCACCCCGACCCGGCCCCGGATAAGCGAACGAGAATGGATGGATGGATGGAAAATACTCTTAATTTCTACAAGTATTGTGTTTACTTCAGTTTGAAGATCTCATTGCCCTAGATGCAATTATTGAATTGCCACGACACTCCAACCACAATTCACCAGCACCACCAGCATCACCACCCACCCAGAGCCCGGCCTACCGTGTGTCCCTGGAAGGTCTTGACGGGCCGGTCCTGGCCCAGCTTGCACACGTGGATGCACATGTCTGTGCTGCAGGAGGCGAACGTGTTGTTGCTCTGCCAGTCCACGTCCAGGGCGGGCGCTGGTGGAGCAAGGCATGGAGTATATATGGTATGTATATATATATATATATCATCATCATGTTCATCATCATCATAATAGAGATGGAGAGAGAGAGAAAGAGAAGAGAGATGAGTCAAAGAGAGAGAGTATGAGAGAGAAAGAGGGAAAGGGAGGGGAGACCGAGAGAGACAGAGTATGAGAGGGAGACAGAGAAAACACAGATAGACAGAGAAAGGGAGAGGGAGACAGAGAGAGAGAGAGGGAGACAGAGATGACAAAGAGAGACAGACAGAGAGGGAGACAGATTTGGCTCAAACATTGTACGACTGGCATGACACTACGCAAGTCAAATATACCAAACACACAGTGTGTCAAATATATGACACTGTTGTGTCGTGTCGAATACCTGATACATAGAGTCTGGAGGACTACGGGGATGCCGGCCACTACAACAACAACAACAATAACCTTTGACCCGGTTTCTCGGTACCTGAGTGGAAGGGGAACTGCTGTTTGGCCTCCCCGGTGTGAGCGTCCCAGATGATGGTGGTCTGCAGAGGACAAACCACACTTGTGAATGTGGATGGCATGTTTCAATGTTGAGTAACACCTCAAGCCTCCGGTCATTGGTTTAGGAGCACAGACTGGGCGTCCTAGCGGGACCAGGATGCAACACCGCGCACGCTTAGCATGCAGCTGTCGAATCGTGACCGATGTCCGAAACATTAAATTTTTTGAGCATTTTCTGGAAGTCGGTTCATATTTATCGACTCTCAAAAAGCTCAACTCTGTCAGCGTTTACTTTTTGTAAAATCAGAATATCTTTCAGTTTAATTTCGGTTTAGGATTGAGTAAATACAAATATGTGTTATGTCCTTTACCTTGTCTACACCAGCACTGAGGATGAAGTTTCCTTTCTTGTTCCACTTGAGGGCAAATATGGGACCTTTATGCTGCCCCAGGGTGCTGGCCAGGTTACCTGGGTCGCGAACGGTTACAAGACAGCGAAAGGTTAGCATGAGCATCACCAGGGCTCTTCCCCTGAACTGCAAACATTCAAAACTAAAACGCTGTCGTGTGTACGAAGAAATGTGTCGTGTGTGTAGGAAGCATTTACCGTCTTTCGTCCAGATTCGGGCAAAACCGTCATAAGATCCCGTAGCGAGCAGCGTGCCTTCGCTCTGAAACGCAGAGAAGCATTCCGGTTAGCACACAACGTTTTAAACGTTATACCCGATAACTTCTCGCTAGCTTAACAGCTAGTCAAGTCTTTTCACGTCCTCACAACCTTATCTTTTTGCTCATATCTTTATCGTCACGGTGACAATAATTTAAGAAAATGTTCAAGTCGGTTGTGTTTATTATTTATACTAGTGCGGTGCCCTGTTCAAAACGGGCCGATTGCCATGGTCCCGTTCCCTTGTTTTGTCTCGAGATCGGATGTATCGGATGAACAGTTTACTTAATAAGAGAACCTGAGATAATCCACTGGTTGCTGTCAATTGCCAACAGCTACCTTTTTGGGCCCAGGCTATTTCCCCCCTTGAGGACAAACACATTCATTCCGAAAGTTATAGTTGGATTATATCTAAATGTAATAAAGAGTGAGAGGTCAGGTCAATCAAAGAAGTTGCGATGACAACTAAACTTCTACGAATAAATTCCCCTCCTCTCTCAGCCTATAGGGGGCGTTGCTGTCAAGCCTTTGAGTTTGGCATCGTCTCATCAAATCCCTTTCCTCCTCTTCTTCTTCTTCTTCTTCTCGTTGTTACCAATTAACCTTTCTTCTTGGACGTTGGTCATTATACGAAAGGGCCGTAGGCCGTGCTCAGACAGCCAGACAGCCATGCGGACCCACTCCCATTCTGAAGGAACTTGTATAACCATTTCATAGGAACCACGGGGGATGAATGAATGCACACATCTGAGCGGCCGGACACGTCTGCTCTGCCCGACATGGAAGTGAGTCACGCACACATGTCCGGTTGGGAACGAGGGCCGGGGAAGGAAGGCCTCTGGCATTTATACCCACACACACGCATGCATTCATGCACGCACACACAAAGAAGCACGCACGCGGAAATGTGTGCGCATGCAAAATCCCCCTATCATGTTTTACACACACACACACACACACACACACACACACACACACACACACACACACACACACACACACACACACACACACTAGAGTTACACAACCACACACACATTAAAGTCAAATAACCACACACACACACACAACGGTCACACACACATTACAGTCAAATCCGCACACATGCACAAATGCACACACACACACACACACACACAGTTCCCCCCACTGTCGAATCATCAGGATTCTCCACTGTAACCTGGCCAGCAGAGTTGGCGCTGGGTTTGTTGGTCCCGGGCCCCGTGGGGCTCCACTTGATGGTTGGTAGATCTCCATTGCTGTGGTCCTGCAGTCGTGCACAACCACAGTCCTGCTTCATGCTCCAATCTGTGAGGAGGAGGAGAGCAGCGGGGAGCCGGGGAGCACAAAAAGGCAACGCTTAAAACAGCGCATCTGGTGGCCTGCGATGCACACTGACACACATTGATGTTATATATATATACAGATGTGTGTGTGCTGTGTACTACCATAATTGTCGATAAAAGCGTGTGTGTGTGTGTGTGTGGGATGATGGGGTTGTGGATGGGGTGTACACACGCCGCACGCACGCACACACCCACACCTTGAGGGTCATGTGTCGTCGGACAGGGACGCCAGCAGGCTTCCGGTGGGTTCCCACTTGATGGCGTTCACCTCGTTCTGCGGAAATTGCGGGAAACACCAGGGGGGTTTTATGTGAGTGAACATTCTCTAGAAATGGCCGCCAGCCATCCAGGCATCTCTTCCGTGATTGGTTAGAGGAATCCCCCACTCCCCGCCCATCAATCACAGTGCTTGAAATCCATTTGAGAAACACTGTGTCAGTGTTTTTTTTAATTCACAGTAGCACATTCGCAATAAACTCCATTCTGATTCTGAGATGTAGAGAAAAGAAAGTGGAGAGGGTGGAGGTACATTCCTCTTCTGCGCTTTACAACTCTCAAATCTCGAAATGACACATTTATTTCGTTATTTATCGTTTAGGAGGCTTTTACTGTCTAACATCTTAACAACTGCGATCACACAGCGGATTTCTCTGGGGGTTTTTTTTCAAAGACCCATGAAAGAGGACTCCCGGAAAGATCAGTCACCTCGCCCGGACAAAGGAAACCGGGGCCCCCTGCTGAGCCAGACCTGGTGAGGGAGCTCGCGTGAGCGGTCTGGTGCCGGGCCTGGATCCACGGAGGGCCCGGCGGGCCAAGCCCGAAAAGACAACGTTGGAGTCACCCTCCCTGTGCTCACCACCTGAAGGGAGATCATGGCAGGCGGGTGCAGTTGTAGTTCCGGGCGGGAGGCAGAAAGCGGGTCCTTGGGCGTGATCCCGTCATCGCCGACTTGGTTCTAGGACATGAAAACATCACTGCCACTGCGGGGAAAGAAGCCTGAGCTGGTGCGGGAAGGACGAACTGGTATCCAACAGATATGCTCACCTCCACGCAAAGCACCGGTCTGGAACCAAATCCTGGAAGGCTGGACCCTCACTTCTCCGAGGTTGCCCAGGTGAGACGCCAGGCGGGCCTGGGGGATATCACAAGTCCCCGGCTGAGCGCCGCTGTGTTGCGACTTCTCTCCAACGTGACGACGAGGTCCACCTCCATGCGACTGCAAGTCCGCTGGGGAAGGCTCTTGACTTTTTGTGTGTGCCACGACCAAACAGCAGCTCAGAGTATCGGCCTTCTTGGAGTCCGTTGGTGGCATCCTGGAAAGGTTCCATCCGGGGAGTTCTACTTGGACTTCAACGCACACGTGGCAATGATGGATAGAAACGCTGGAGGGGATGATTGGGTATGAACGGCGCTGCCGCGATCTGCAACCAGAGTGGTGTTTGTTATTGGACTGCTGGGCTAGTCATTGACTGGCCATAAAACAAACCACCAGTTCGAACCATGGGTGTCCACAAAGTGTACTGCCCTGGTACCGGACTACCTTAGGCCAAAGGTCACTGACGACTTTTAACGTATCAGCAGATCTGTGGCCGCATGTTTTGGACACTCGGGTGAGAGAGGAGAGAGCTGTCAACTGATCACCACCTGTGGTGATGTTGGATCAGATGGCACGGGAGGCTGCCAGACAGACCTTGAGGTTAAACCCAACGTGTAGTGAGGGTGAACTGGACTCTGGTGGGAAGCCCCTGTTCTGTAAAGGTTCTTTAACTTCCCACCTCTGGAAAGAACTTCTCGTGCATCCCTGGGATGTTGGGGAGCATGAACCTGAGTGGGCCATGTCGAGGGCCTCCATTGTAGAGGCTGCAGCTCGGAGCTTTGGTCAAAAGGCTGTCGGTGCCTGTGCCGTGCGGCAACCCAAGAACCCGTGGTGTGACGACCACGGTGAAGGAAGCCGTCAGCTGAAGAAGGAGCCTTTCGAGCCTGGTTGGCCCAGGGGTCTCCTGAAACAGGAGGGTACCGGGGCCAAAAGACCACGGCTTCAGCGGGTTCGGGGAGGCCATGGAGAAGACTTTCGGTTGCGGCTCAAGGATTCTGGCAAACTGTCCGACGACTCAGTGAGGGAAAGCAGGCTTGCTCAGGCTTCTCGGGAGGAGAATTTGCTTGACCAACTAGGATATTGGGCGGTGGAAAGAACACTTTGAGACTCCTGAACCCGGACCAGGACGTCCTCTGTGGAAGAGGCAGAGTCTGAAGGACTCGGGAAGTCTCACCCCATATCCTTGTAGAGTCACTGAAGTAGTCAAAAAGCTCTCTCATGGGCCAAGGCACCAGGTGTGGATGAGATTCGCCCATGAGATGCTGAGGCTCTTGGACATTGTCGGGCTGTCGTGGCGACACGCCGAGTCAATGTAGCATGGAGGGTCGGGACAGTACCTGTGGAAATGGCACAGACCGGGGAGTGGTGTCCCCATTTCAAAAAAGGGACGGAGGTGTGTGTGCTCCAAAACTATCGGGGATCACACTGCTCAGCCTCCCCGGGAAAATTTATTCCAGGTGCTGGAAAGGAGGCTCCGAGCCGATTGTCGAATCTCAGGCTCCAGGAGGAACAATGCGATTCTGTCCTGGCCGTTGGAACAGTGGACGCAGCTCTTTACCCCTCGCAGGGTTGTTGGGGGGCGCATGGAGTTTGCCCATTGCCAGTCTACATTGTAAATGGTAAATGGATTGCATTTATATAGCGCCTTTTATCAAAGCGCTTAAACAGTTGCCTCACATTCACCCAGTATACACCGACGCGGTGCCAACCATGCAAGTAACAACCAAACACTCAAGGAGCAGGTAGGGTAGGGGGGGGGGGGGCGGGGGGGGGGGGGGGGTATCTTTGCTCAGGACACCACGGACACTTAGCTTAGGTGGACTCAGGGATCGAACCAGCAACCTTTCCAGTGGCAGACGACCACTCTACCTCCTGAGCTACTGCCGCCTGAGCTACATGTGCTTTGTGGACTAATTGGAGAAGCTTATACGCCGTCCCCCGAATCCTTTGGGTACTATGGGATATTATGGGGTACGGGGCCTTGGTAGTCCATTTCGGTCCTTGATAGACAAAGGCGACTGCGTCCGATATTCTCGGACAAAGTCAAGCATGTTCTCAGTTGGTGTTTGCCCCTTGTCTACCGATTCTGTTTGTGATCTTTATGGACAGAATTTCAAAGGGCGCCGCAGTGAGTGAGGACAGTGTCCGGTTTGGGGACCTCAGAATTGCATCCTGCTCTTTGCAATGATTGGTTCTGTTGGCTACATCAGACCGTAAACCTCCAGCATGTACTGGGCGGTTTTGCAGCGAGTTGTTTCGAAGCGGCGGGTGATGAGAGTTCAGCAACCTCCAGTCTGAGCCATGGTACTCTGCCTGGAAAATGGTTGAGTGTTCCCGTCCGGGTTGGAATGACGTTGCTGCCTCAAGCAGCAGTTCAAGTGATCTCGGGGTCTTTGTTTCACGAGTAGGGCAAAATGGAGCGGGAGATGACAGACGGATTTGCAGCGTCCATAATGTGGGCGCTTGTACCGCTGTTGTGGTGAAGAGATCTGGAGCCGGAAGCCAAGCCCTCGATTTACAGGTCCATCTACGTTCCAAACCCTCACCTATTGGTCACAAGTTTGGGAGTGACTGAAAGGAATGAGATCGCGGATTACAACGCCCGAAAGAGTTCCTCGCAGGTGGCTGGGCGTCAGCCTTTAGAGATAGGGTGAGGAAAAACTCACGGACATCCGGAGGGAGCTCGGAGTAGAGCCGCTGCTCCTCCGCATCAAAAGGACGTCAGCTGAGATGGTTTCAGGCATCTGATTGAGATGCCCCCCGGGCTCCCCCTTTGGAGCGTTTTTCCGGGCACATCCACCTGGGAGGAGACCCCGGGGCAGACCCAGAACCTGCTGGAGGGATTATATATCTCATCTAGCCTGGGAACGCCTCGGGATCCCCTAGGAGGAACTAGAGAGTGTGGCTGGGAGAAGGAAGCCTGGGGGCCCTGCTTAGCCGCTGCCACCGCGACCCGAACCCGGATAAGCGGACGCGAATGGATGGATGGGATGGAAAATACTTCTAATTTCTACAAGTATTGTGTTTACTTCAGTTTTGAAGATCTCATTGCCCTAGATGCAATTATTGAATTGCCACGACACTCCAACCACAATTCACCAGCACCACCAGCATCACCACCACCCAGAGCCCGGCCTACCGTTGTGTCCCTGGAAGGTCTTGACGGGCCGGTCCTGGCCCAGCTTGCACACGTGGATGCACATGTTGTGCTGCAGGAGGCGAACGTGTTGTTGCTCTGCCAGTCCACGTCCAGGGCGGGCGCTGTGGAGCAAGGCATGGAGTATATATGGTATTATAGTATAATATATCATTCATCTTCATCATCATCATTAATAGAGAATGAGAGAGAGGAGAGAAAGAGAAAGAAATGAGTCAAAGACGGAGAGAGTTATGAGAGAGAAAGAGGAAAGGGAGGGGAGACCGAGAGGACGAGTATGAGAGGGAGACAGAGAAAAAACACAGAAGACAGAGAAAGGGAGAGGGAGACAGAGAGAGAGACGGGAGACAGAGTGGACAAAGAGAGACAGACAGAGAGGGAGACAGATCGGTCAAACATTAGTTACGAACGGGCATGACACTACGCAAGTCAAAATATACCAAAACACACAGTGTGTCAAATATGTGACACTGTGTGTCGTGTCGAATAACCTGATACATAGAGTCTGCAGGACGTACGGATGCCGGCCACGTACAACAACCAAACAACCAAATAAACCTTTGACCCGGTTTCTCGGTCCTGAGTTTGGAAGGGATGCTGTTTGGCCCCCCGTGGGGCGTCCCAGATGATGGTGGTCTGCAGAGACAAACCAACACTTGTGAATGTGGATGGCATGTTTCAATGTTGGAGTAACACCTCAAGCCTCCGGTCATTGGTTTAGGAGCACAGACTGGGCGTCTAAGCGGACGCAGGAGCGAACACTGCGCGATGCTTAGCATGCAGCTGTCCGAATCGGAACCGATGTCCGAAACATTAAAATTTTTTTTGAGCATTTCTGGGAAGTCGGTTCATATTTATCGACTCTCAAAAGCTCAACTCTGTCAGCGTTTACTTTTTGTAAAATCAGAATAATCTTTCATGTTTAATTCGTTAGGATTGATAAAATACAAAATATGTGTTTATTCCTTTACCTTGTCTACACCAGCACTGAGGATAGTTTCCTTCTTGTTCCACTTGAGGGCAATATGGGACCTTTATGCTGCCCCAGGTGCTGGGCCAGGTTACCTGGTCACGCGAACGGTTACAAGAACAGCGACAAGGTTAGCATGAGCATCACCAGGGCCTTTCCCCTGAACTGCAAACATTCAAAACTAAAACCTTGTCATTGTGCGAAGAAATGTTGTCAGTGTGTGTAGGAAGCATTTACCCGTCTTTCGTCCAGATCGGCAAAAACCGTTCATAAATCCTCGTAGCGAGGCAGCGGCCTTCGCCTCTGAAACGCGAGAACATTCCGTTAGCACACAACGTTTTTAAACTTATACCCGATAACTTCTCGGCTAGCTTGAAACAGTAGTCAAAGTCTTTTTCACGTCCTCACAACCTTATCTTTTTGCTCATATCTTTATCGTTCACGGTGACAATAATTTAAATAAAATGTTCAAGGTCGGTTGTTATTATTTATACTGAGGTCGTGCCCTTGTTTCAAAACGGCCGATTTGCCATGGTCCCCGTTCCCTTGTTGTCTCAGATCGGATGTATCGGCATGAACAGTTACTTAATAAGAGAACCTGAAAATCCACTGGTGCTGTCAATTGCCAACAGCTACCTTTTTGGCCCAGGCATTTCCCCGCTTGAGGACAAACAAATCATTCCGAAAAGTTATAGTTGATATATTTTTGCTAAAATGTAATAAAGAGTAGAGGTTCAGGTCAATTCAAAGAAGTTCGATGACAACTAAACTTTCTACGAATAAATTCCCCTTCCTCTCTTAGCCTATAGGGGGCTTTGCTGTTCAAAGCCGTTTGAGTTTGGCATCGTCCCATCAAACCCTTTCCTCCTCTTCTTCTTCTTCTTCTTCTTCTGTTCTCGTTGTTACCAATTAACCTTCTTCCTTGGACGTTGGTCATTATAACGAAAGGCCGTAGGCCGTGCTCAGACAGCCGACAGCCATGGCGGACCCCACTGTCCATTCTGAGGAACTTGTAGAAACCATTTCATAGGAACCACGGATGATGAATGCCACACGTCTGAGGGCCGACACGTCTGCTCTGCCCGACAGAAGTGGGTCACGAACATGTCGCGGTTGGGAACAAGGGCCGGGAAGGAAAGCCTTCTGCATTTATACCACACACACACACACGCATGCATATCATGCACGCACAACAAAGAAGCACGCACGCAAAAATGTGTGTGGCATGCATATCACACACACAACACAAAAAAATCCCGCCTATCATGTTTACAGAATATATAAAAGGAATGAACACACACACACACGACACACCACACACTATA
>PIJE02000154.1:548892-601392 GCA_002895965.2 Coryphaenoides rupestris
GTACAACCATACAGAGAATATATTACCGCGATTCGATGCACATCCTCCGTTCACACACACACACACACACACACACACACACACACAAATAATATTTGTTATTTTCATATATTATATAAAAGGAAGATGTGCACACACACACACACACGGAAATGGTAGGGGAATTTGTGTGTGCATGCATACACCCACACACACAAAAATTCCCCTACCATGTTATACAAATGTGTAAAAGGAAGACACGCACGCACACGTTATACAAATATATAAAAGGAAGATATTATCAGTCACACACAAACACACACACTCACACACACTCAGACTACGTTATACAAATATAGAAACGGAAGATTTGCAGACAGTCAGTCAGTCACTCACACACACACAGAAATGGTAGGGAAATTTGTGTGTGCATGCATGCATACAAATGTGTAAAAAGAAGACACACACACACACAGACACACACGCACGCACACGTTATACGAAGATATTCTCAGTCACACACACACACTCACACACACACTCCTACCACGCACGCATGCACGCACGCACACACACACACACACGACTCACATTCCAGTCGAGTGAGGTGACGTCTTTATTGCTGGGCACGTCCTGCCCTCCTTCCCGTATGCAGTGTCTCAGCACCAGCTGGGTGGAGCTGCCCGTGCTCGCCTCGCTCAGGTTCCAGATCCTGGCCGTCGAGTCCCCAGACCTGCACACCCACACCGCACACACCCACACCGCACACACCCACACACACACACACACACACACACTAATTAACAATGGATGAATAAACACATTCCCGTTAAGAGTCACAATGCTCATCGTCTAGTATTCTGAACCGGAACACCACTTCCTTTGTCTTATGTTTGTCTTGTTTTTGGCTTTGGTCTTAGGTTTGTGCGTTTATGATCTAACTTTTTCAAATAAGACACTTTACACATTTCCCACACTGCTCCTAGTGCAAAGTCAACTGGAGTAGATCCCGAAATTAATACCACTACGTACGTATTGAATCGAGAATGACATTTTTTTATCTGGAATTGTGATCCCCAGAATCGAAATTGAAGCGTGAGATACACGCTTCACACCTCAACCCGCCAAAATACAGGTGGAAAATACATGTCATGGATGTATTTTTTTGGTGTGTGTAATCTGTCATGATTACTTGGAGCCCTGGTCCAGAAGAACAAAAGAGCATGTATCAGGAGACACATCAGGAGGAGGAGAAGAAAACGGAGAAGAAGACTCATGAGAGAGAGAGAGATATAGAGAGCGAGAGGGAGAGAGAGAGAGAAAGAAAGAAAGAAAGAAGGGGTATGAGAGAGAGGGTGGGAATCAGGGAGAGAGCGACAGAGGGAAAGAGGGAGAGAGAGAGACGTTTGATATTGTACGACAGGCATGATGCTGCGCTAGTCAAATATACCAAACATGCAGTGTCAAATATTTGACACTGTTGAGTAATGTCAAAAAACAGCCTGGAGACAAGAGGAGAGGCTGCTGACCCGGAGGCCAGGAGGTCGTTGACGGGGTTCCAGGCGCAGATGAACACCTCCGACTCATGGCCCCGGAGCACCATGGCCTTGCTCTGGGGGATCTCCACGCTGCGCTCCACCTCCATCATCTCCCCATGGTGGTCTACACGCACACGCACACACACAGGAAAAAAACGCTGGTTACTGCTCTGCATACAGTATATATATATATATATATATATGAGATATTAAAATCGCTATTACCCAAAGCGCTTTCACAACATTGCCTCACATTGTCTCACCCGTTCATACACACTTGTCAACCAACCACGCAAGGCGACAGCCAGCTGGTCCTCGAGTGTCTTGTTGCTCAGGGACACCTCCTCGACACTTGGCTAAGGGGGGGGAGGCAAGGGATCGAACTGGCAACATTCTGGTTGCCAGACTACCGCTCTACCTCCTGAGGAGCTGCCGCCAGCCATCACTTAATAGTTAATCAGGAGAGCTGTTGTTGTCCAACAGTGACTTGAGATACGGGGCCATTAGGGAGCGGGTAGGGGTTGGGGGTGCGGATTCGAACCGAGCACCTTTCGCCTGGGAGTCAAAGATGAGCCATGACACTATCCTATCCCGCCTCGATAAATTGTGATGCAAACATACTTGTGCCTTCAACATAGTGCCATTTTAAACAAATAACGGCAGTCGGTTAGACTAGACTAAGTATGAACTCCCGCTCACGCTTAGCGGTGCGCCTCCGATTAAAAAGATACGGCAGAGGGACGCCGCGAGATCATTAATAATCTGCACCATGATCATAATCTGACGGGACTCGTCAGAGCAATGACGGCAACACCAATCAAACAATGTATTATAGAAATGTAGGGCTGAAATGATTAGTCACTCAAACATAAATTAATCTCATTGTGATAGATTTACCAATAACTGATCATTCTGCTAAACAATTAAATCGTTTTTTGTGCTTCATCAAGTACCAAGACACCAAACACAGCTGAATATAGCTTCAGGGCTTCAAATAATTGGTTGATTTCCCATTTTAGAGATTACAAAATGATAGTAATTCATATTTAAAAGGTTTATGTATTGAGGGCTCAACACTAACTTTTAATGGTAGTTGCCGGGCTGGAAACCAGACGTCAGCTTTGGGAAGGCGAAGGTGAAAGCATGGTTGCCGTTCACAAATGTTCCGTTTCTATTTTGTTCGGTTCAGGTTCATCTGGTTCTTTGTCGGTTGAAGCGACTCGCACGTTTATTTGTGATGTTAACCGCCCCGGTTAGTCAAAACTTTCGACCGTGCAGGAAACATTTAAATCGATTTCCTGTTGCCGTTTTATGTTAAAAAGCGGTAGCCACTGACGGCAACCAAAGGCCAAGAATCGGGGGACACTTTCTCAAAAATGGTTGCCAATGGCAAGCTGGCCGCCATTACTGTCCAGCCCTGATATGTCTTGACTGCTGATCAAAACAAACTATATTTTATACACAAATAACTTATGGACCAGATGATGAAATTTGATCAAAAGAATACTAATGAATAAATAAAAAATAACGGTGGCCAGTAGCCCAAAAAAGCTGGGTTACAACACAGAACTCCTTCGGCAAACAGCTATGCATGTTTTACAGCCAATATGAAGTTCACAGAGTTTGTTTGGACAACTTCTTGTGTGAATTGAACTTCGTAGAAACGTGAATTTGCACACACACTCACACACACACACACACACACACGCACACGCACGCACACGCACACACACGCGGCGCGCACACACAGCTTGATGTCCAAGCATTGGCTAACACAGCTCCTAGTAAACATTAAGGACAAAAGTTTTTGGACGGCTTCATCAACATGTGCCACAAAGCGACCAGCATCATCCCCGGGGCTTGGAATAAAGACACACAAGCATGCACACACGCACACGCACACACACACACACTTACTGGCTAAGCCATGGCCGCCGTTCTCCTCCCCGTTGGCAGCGCCCTCGCCGTTATTGGCGGTCAGCTGGCTCCCTGCGGTGCTCCCGCTGGCGGACGCCACAGTCACTTGTTGTTGTTGTTGTTGTTGTTGTGGTTGTTGTGGTTGTTGCTGCTGTTGCTGCTGTTGTTGCTGCTGCTGCTGCTGCTGTTGTTGTTGCTGTTGTGCCAGCTTGTCCCTGTAGGCCTGCTGCCGTGTCTGGACCACGTCGGGCATCACCGCGTCGATCAGGGACAGCGACTCGATGGGCCGCCCGTCAAACAGCGTCCCATCCTGCGCCGCGACACGCCCCCGTGAGCAGTAGAAGAAGAAGTAAGCGGAGAAGATGAAGAAAATGGAGCAGAAGAAGAAAACATAGAAGAAAAAGAAAAGAAAACAGAAGAAGAACAAGAAGAAGAAAACAGAAGAACAAGAAGAAGAAAATATAAGAAGAAAACAGAAGAACAAGAAGAAAACAAAAGAAGAAAACAGAGAAGAAGAAGAAGTAGAAGAAAACGGAGGAGGAGAAGAAGAAAGCGGAGAAGAAGAAAGCGAAGAAGATCAAGAAGAAAACAGAAGAAGAAGAAAAACAAGAAAGAGAAAGAAATGGGCGGGGTTAGTGTACAACTTTTTTTAGATGGAGGTTCAGGCATTACGGGGAAACGGTGTCATTACGACACGTGGCATCGTTAAGGAGACCGGGGGACGGCTGTGTTGCAGTTAAAGCTGCATCGTGCAAATCCTCTTCTGCCACAAAACGTAAAAAAAAACCTTGACTAGTGCAGCTTTAAACAGGGGGGTGGGGGGCGGAGCTACGGACCTCATTGATGCTGACTTCGGCCTCCACGTACTGCAGGCCCTTCTGGATGATGCTGATGAGGGCCGCCGGTGGGACCAGGGCTCCATTGATGTTGGACTGGCTGATGTGGCTCTCTATGCCAAAGGTGAATGCTGAATGGGAGAAGCCTGGGAGAGGGAGGGAGAGGGGGAGAGAGGGAGAGAGAGCCAGTGGCCAGTGGTCAATATTATTATTATTCACAATAATAGTAGTATATGTGCTCATAAGTCAACCTATAAGCACTGACTCATGAACGCCTGCGATATGGAGGTTGAAGTGCAGATCATAGCCACTTTCTCCACCTCGGGTGTCACCAAATGCGTAAAGAAAAACATCCTCATTCCTGGTTTACAACTGTAACTTTCTTATAATAATTTAATTATCAGCAATCGGATTTCATGCAACATATGAGCTGTATGGGTCTTTGGGGAAACAACACCAGCGCATTTATCATCATCCAACATGGCGGCACCTACCTGACTCCTGCAGGTACCTGTACACCAGGAAGTTGACTTCATCGCTGCTTATGCTCATTGTGAGTTCCGGTGGTTAAACCATTTGCCAGCGCTGCATAGGAGCCTGGGGTCAGGAGACAGAGACAGAAGAGTGAGAACGCATGCACATATACTATACATACATGTTCATTTGCGTGACGCACGGCGGTAACATAAACACCACCAAACTAGACCCAGTTGTTGGGTCGAGTCTGGCGTCTTGCATCACGTGTCTTGTGCATGTGTGTGCCTGCATGTGTGTGTATACGCGTGCATGTGTGTGCGTCCAGTATCTGCAATATCTTAAAAAAACACAGCAGTGGATGAGATGACAAATTGCTGCAACAGCAGAAGCAGCAGCAGCAGGAGGTCCGTGGAGATCGAACGCAAATAGAACACGCAAGAGGAAAAAAGTTCCCGCTGTGTACATGGTGAACTAGAGAACGGGAGAGAGGGCGGAGGGATACGACGGCAGATGTTTAAATGGAGGAGGAGGAGGAGACACTAAAAATAACAAGCAACATCCCGGTCGTTATTCGGCAGGAACCGCCACTTGCAGTACGTAGTCCCCTCCCCGACGCAACTCAACAGCTCCGAATGTACGCACAGTAGTAGTGGTGAGGGCGGTGGCGGCGAGGGTGGTGGATGTTGGCGGTGGTGGTGGCTGGTGGGGCCTCCACTGGCCCTGGGCAGGGCACGAGTTTCCATTCATTAGCGTGCGACTGGAAGTAATTACTGGGGCCCTTCTTGGAGGAGGAAGCGGTTTCCTGGAGGAAACCGGCGATATCCAACTCACCCCCCCCCCCCCCCCTCAATGTTTTTTTTATAAATGACTATAAAAAGCCGGCGCACAGCAGATACCTCGCTGCACTGGCATTTGTCTGAAGCGGCAGAACCTGGCTGCGTTTCCACAGGACTGTGGGGGGGTGGGGGGATGGGGGCCGGGGGGGGTTATACACATGACTAGGCTCTGCCTCGCACTAGCAGAGGGCCAGGGTAGATCAGAGAGAGCCTCTGCTAACACACGAGACAGAGACAGCCTCGAGAACGGGTGGATCACAGAGAGACTCCCCCCACCTCCCTCTCTCTCTCTACTAACACACGAGACAGCTTCAAGAAAGAGTGTCTTGGCAACCGGCTACAAGAAGGCAGGCCAATATTACCAAGATTAGCGTTAAACGCAGAGTCAACATGGTGAACAAGAACATTTTAAGGAGTTTGAGAGGGGCTACAAATTAGAGAACACACTGCTGGTGTTTGTTCATCAATGTATTATTTCAGACGTTTATCTGAGGCTTGGGTCTGGGACTCAAACACCCAAACCATTATAGGGACAGGCACAGGACTACCCCCATTCCTGTCCCTATTTCTGCTTAGCTTTCCCGTTGGTTGCTAAACCCGTACTTCCCATACATTGATTCGTTTGTGGCGGCCGGCCACAAAACAAACATCAACTGCCAGCCACATATTGATTTTTTTCTCTTTTTTTGTGCCATTCACGTGGTCAAAAGACTTTGCCGTTGCACCGTCATGCACTGTTGTGGAGGATGTACAAAATAGCCAAACATTGCTGCTTAGAAATGTATTCGATCAAGAACTGCATGACTGGCCGAGATCCGTGAGTCAGTGTAATAAGTGCACATGGTGTCGAGATTGTGTGTGTGTGTGTGTGTGTGTGTGGCATAATATCCCCCTGCCCAGCCCACCCACACAGTTTTGCACAAGGACGACCTTGGCCCCAGCTTGACTTTGACGAGCAAGACCTTCTGCAGTAGGTCTGCATTCCACCATAGCAGAGACTCCAGGGGGGACCTACACACATAGCAGGTCAGCTGTGTGAACTCTCTGCAAGACCCCCCCCCCCCCAACAACCTTACAGCGGTGTTTGTGGAATGCACGGGCAACGTGTGACTACATGCGCAGCCCGGATTTCTATAAACACACACACACACACACACACACACACACACACACACACACACACACACACACACACACACACACACACACACACACACACACACACACACACACACACCTCGCTTGGAGGTCACTGTTAAGGCAGGGTGAGAGAAGGCCATTTTGTTAACCTCTGCCACCAATAAAATCAACACAAACCACCACCTAGTTTTTTATAACTTGAGAGGAGATGGGAGTTTCTTCTTCTGTATGACTGTACTGCAACCCACTTCATACACGGACGACATGTTAGCCTATCAGGTATTAATACACTACCCATGTGATCAGGCGGTCTTCACAGGTCCATCATGGGTCATGTGGTCCTGAACAGGAATTCTGGAACTCTGCATGGAAACAAAATAAAAGAGGAAATAAAATATGCTATTTTGGCTTATGTTTAAGCAGGCCCATCTCACCAATAATACACACCAGGTATAGATCACTCAGATCAGTCATATGTACTCTATCCCCTAGAATAGACTGTGGGTCGTTCAAACCATTAATACGATTTTTTTTTAAAGAATCACAAGAAAGTCAATAGTAATACATGTTGTAAAAGATGTTATTACATAAGTGAAAGTTGAAGGGCCACGCTAGTTTTTTGTGGTGCCATCAAAACTGGGTCAGGAGGTGCGATTTGCCCACATTTAAATGAAGGCGTGTTGTGCAAAGTCTAGAACACAATCTACAAACAAACAAACAAACAGACAGACAAACTATAAGGCTGGGGCCAGTAGCAGGATTCATATGAACTACTGTAATAACCACTATATCAATGAGGGTGCTTAATTAGGTGTGGGGCTTTGCTGAAGCATCTCTGCTTCACCCAGACTGTAATAGCAATTTCACAAAGCGTTTTAGGGTGTTGGGCACTGGACACACACACTCTCTCTCTCTCTCTCTCTCTCTCTCTCTCTCTCTATATATATATATATATATATCCCATCTTATTTTATTATTATTATTATTTCAAAATTGACCACTGTGGCATTGTGCTAACTAGTAGACAGCATGCCCACATGTCACGATGAGTCAATGGCTGTGACTACACCGGAAAACGTATATTTACAACAACAAAATACAAAATACAAATACAAATACACAAATACAAATAAATGTTGTTTTATGCGAACTGGAATTGATTTGGCTTTTTTTTTATTTTTGGTCAAAAAAAAATTAATCACCGAGGTGTGAATATTTAGTATCGCGGGGATATTGTTCGGGACGCAGGGTAGCGCGTTAGCACCGTGGCCGTGGTGGTGCTCTCCCGCTAGCTGGCTAGTTAGCGAGCGAGCGAGCGAGCTAGCTAGCTAGCGGCCGTGCCCATCACACACGCGCGCGCCAGCCAGGCGAGCTCGTTTACCTCCAACACGTGTAATAAACCTGAGCTTCGCGTAGCCCCCGTGACGACATACACACAGCACACGGTTTGCGCAGACATCGACATATTATTGGCGAGAAACGCGCGAAAATAGCGGCTAACACACCACCACCCCCATCATCACCACCATCACCACCACCCCACCAACCAGCCCGCTTACACGCTAGCGACTAGCACGCTAAGCTAAGATAAGCTAAGCTAAACTAGCGACAGTGTTTTTGTAACCCCCGTACCTGCTCGTATTATTAGACCCCCCTCGACAGATAGATTTCTTCCGGGATCCTCGTTTATTAAATCAGAGCATGTTATCCATTGGTTTCGATCGCGAAATTAATTGCGTTCGCGTGTAAATGAGTGATGATATGATGATATTGAAGCTAAAGAGCCAGGCGGTTAGAAGCTAACGGCGGCTTCCAGACGCTCGGCGCGGCGCGGAGCAGTGACCCGGCCCGCGGAAATGAGCCGCCCCTGACAGTAGCCCCACTGTACTGTACTGGTGAGGCTGGCAGGCATTGCGCGTTTATTGCGGGCCAATTGTGGGATATTAGTTCGCCCAAACTCGATATATCTAGTTATAGCCTTGAAAACAACCAGCATGCATCTTCAGCATGCAAAACCCCCCCCAAAAAATTAAACGTTTTAACTGGAGACAAGGACTACAATGTGTCTGTTACTGTGTGTTAGATTCAGGACATTGTGCTGCATGCATATCCGTAAGCTGGGCTATTTCCACAAATATTTGGGAAATTACATGTGACTCAACTACTGATCAAAATGCATATCTTCGTGTATAGGCTGGGGTTTTATTTCTACCTGCTTCGATGACATGATGGTGCACCATTGAGCGCAAACGGGGCCCCATGGTCTAACTCTAAAGCGAACTTGACCAATATTACATGCACATGGAAGTAATGCCTCGGGGCCTGTTGCAGCAGCAGCAGCAGCAGCAACAGCAGAACTAGGCGCCGTAGCAACAGGACTAGACGCCGCAGCAGCAGGCCCGCAGCACCAGACCCAGCAGCAACACCAGACGCAGCAGCACTAGCAGCAGGCCCGCAGCACCAGACCCAGCAGCAAAACTAGACGCCGCAGCACTAGCAGCAGGCCCGCAGCACCAGACCCAGCAGCAGAGCTAGACGCCGCAGCACTAGCAGCAGGCCCGCAGCGCCAGACCCAGCAGCAACACCAGACGCAGCAGCAGAGCTAGACGACGCAGCAGCAACACCAGACGCAGCAGCAGAACTAGACGCCGCAGCAGCAGGCCCGCAGCAGCAGGACTAGACGCCGCAGCAGCAGCTTGTCTCGCAGCCAAGCACCAGTCATAACAACAGCGGCCCGCGTGCCCATCCCCCACTCCACTCCACTACACTACACTACACTACGCCTCCTTTTCGCCTGGCTGGTCACCCTCACTACAACCCCCCCACCCTATGGTGCTGCTGCCTCTGCTGCTGCTGCCTCTGCTGCTGCTGCTGCTGCTCAGTCATTCACACTGAAGGGGACGGGCAGCCACAACTGGTAGACGCTATTAGTCTGCGGTCGATGGTGGTGCCGCTGCACACGTTGACGTATTAAAATCGCATGATAATTCATGAGCATAACACAGTCACAGTCATCAACCGGTGTGTGCAGGTTGCAGACACACACACACACACACACACACACACAGAGAAACACTCATTATGCAGACAATGGGTCCACGTCTGTCTCTCCTGCAGTCTACAGATGTATGTTATTGCCTGGTCGTTTTTGGAGTCTCTTCTAATTGCTTCCCTGTCGTTCCAGGAGAGTACCGACAGCTCCCCACCCACCCGCCCCCCCGCTGGGAGATGATGACATATTGTGAAATGGTGAATCAGTGTTGAGCAGTTGCCTCGATCATGGTATATATATTGACTTTCAAGAAGTTTAATTGTGACTTTCACATACACGTACACATACAGGACGTGCAGTGTAGTGAAAAGTAGTATAGTGTACTCAAACTTGAGTGCACATTCATATGTACAATAAATAACGACACAGCACTCGAGGCTACTCGAGACTACTGCTACTACTACTACTACTACTACTACTACTACTACTACCAAGTACTAGGCCCCTAAGCTACTACCTGTTTGTAAAGTGCATTTCCATAAGTTGATTAACCATCTCCTGATCAAAGTATTCCCAACAATAGCCTATGTCACATAACTCGTACAGTACGTGTACTGTCTATCATAATAGTGTGTCATAGCACACAGAACACACACACACACACACAGACAACATCTATTCAAATGCCTTCCCGGACGTGAGCCACACATGCACTCACATACACACACAACACACACACACACACACACACACACGCACACACTCCAGCACCCATAATGTGTCACCGTTCACAACCATGGACACACACACACTTCCATAAACATATACACATTTACATTTAGGGCATTTGGCAGACACTTTTATCCGAAGTGACTTACAAAGAGTACATTTGATGAAGGAGACAGCAATACATCGCTGTGATACATAAAGATAAGATATATACACACTGCATCCACATATAAGCATCCAGTTTGATCTAAATGTATTGAAGGTCTACCTCAGTGCCCAAGGGATGCATTTGGAGTAACATAAATACAATCGTATAGGTTATGGTTGTACGCTATACTTTCCCGTATTATTTATGAGCTACTATGAAATGCATATTAGCAATGTATATTAGTGTTCTGCCGTAAATGCCAATAACAGAGGTGGACTAACAGGTTGGAAGGACCTATGTGTAATCCTGCTTAATAATGCATAGGTCCTGTCACGCAGGAATAAAAACCACTAACACATGTTATATGATGTTATTATATGTATTATTACATTGTTGGTTATATTCTGTAGGCTTTGTTTGACTCCCAGACAAAATGAGATAGAGAGAGAGACAGAGAGAGGGAGAGAGAGAGAGAGAGAGCGAGAGAGGGAGAGAGAGAGAGAGAAAAAGAGAGAAGTGGGGGGGGACTCATATTTGAATTGGGTGATCAGCAAGATCTATTTTTGGATTGAGGGGAAAAAATAATTTGTTTCCCTATACAATCAACATTGTTGGGCACAACGTTTGCAATTTCATTCATTTTGTTCCGTTTCCATTTTAGGCTTCCCACCAAAATACACATTCAAACGCCACTAGTGCACACTTTTATGGTTGCATGCGGCGCTCGGTGGGCTATTCTTAGCATGAGTAGAACTATTCCGACCTAGACACGCAATGCTACGTCAATTGTCTTGTGCTGATGCTAAGCAGATGCTGCATATGGCCCCGGAGATGGTTTTGGAAGGAGAGATAAACATTCCTAGAAAATTGTCATTCGCACAAAATTGTTGTCAGTTAAATGGTTGGAAGCAAGGAAGCCATAAAGGAAGTAAATTGATTTCATTGTCAACAATAAATAAAGATTGCAACAGATTTGGAAGAAGTCTACAGATAATCTGTGTTGTGGGGAATCACAAAATAGAGACTAACAACTTATTGCTGTCAGACAAAAGTGGACACGTGTCCAAAATGTGCATTTCACGTCAGACATGTTTAGAAAAGTACACAGGGAAGACAGATTATAGATAAAGGTGTTATACGTCCTATACGTCCTATACGTCCAGTGCTGAAGCCCACTAAATGGAAAACGATGAGACGGCAGCGCCCCCTTGTGGCGATAAACAGCACAGCAACTCCTGTCACAGTTCAGTCACTATCATACAGTAGGCCTAACATTGCAAAACGTGTTACTGTAGTTTGTACGAAGCCATTTAATACGTGATAGAGCTGTTCCTGAATCTCTCACGTCATGATAATACGCACAAATGAGCCAGAATGAGCTCACAGGCTAAACACAGGCTATAATGGGATACAGTATGTGCCTGGCCCCTTCATTTGAAGCATGGCAGCATTATACAAGGGAACTCATATTACGAACACAGGTATGACAGGCATTTTGTTCACTTGGGACAAGAGTTTAAATAAGCGGTGCTTGGCTGCTGTTCCTGCAGAGCCCATACAGAGCCAATGGTGACAGATTCATACACTACTGCGGATTGTCCTAACCGACAGGTAGGACCTCACAGATTACATCCATCCATTCATTCATTCATTCATTCATTCATTCATTCATTCATTCATTCATTCATTCATTCACTGCTGCTGCTGCTGCTCCTGCAATCTATACCTTTACACAAATGTAGGAAATAAACATTATTAGGACTATGATAACTGTGTGTATACTATTGAAGGCAATAGGAATGTAAAGACACACAATTTTCACACACAAGAGTTTTTGATTTGATATGATATGATATTGTGATAGAATAGGCCAACACAAATCATAATCATAGATAGTATGTAATATAAGGAATAGTGATATCTATTTTAGAGGCCATGCACGGTCAAAAAGAGGGATTTGTAAGATTTTGTCTTGCCATTATTGGGTCCATTGTATGAATGATGCTATCTGCATAACGTTGTATTGCAGTATTATTATTATTATTATTATTATTAATAATAACAATACTACTACGAATAATAATAATAATCAATATAATAATTATAATAATTATAATTATAATAATAATATTGGTTGATTAAATTCTGCAGATGCTCATTGTAAACGTCCCACTCAAAATAAACAAAATGGTGCACAGCACGTACAACATGCTGTTGACATGCAAGTCACATGCATGGCACAATATCACGTTTCCATTCTCCACTTCTGATTTGGTGTCAGAAGTGTTTACTGCCCAATGCCCACGGCCAGCCCTGCAGGCACCCCACACCCCCCATATACAGTAGAGCTTGTGTCTCTTTTAAGAACCCACCGGACCAAGGGGGGCCCCCAACTGGCGTAAAGCAATAACCACCGCAACATGCACACCCCGAGACGTTCTTTATTAAATACTAAATTGGTAGGGTGCTCAGAGGGCCTCGCCCGCGATATAAACCTCATAAAACATGTCGCACTAATGTTTCAGGAACCCAGCTAAGACATCACACTCTTTGCGGGGCCCCTAACGCACCATGTACCCACCCAAAGGCTATAAAATAAAATAAAATTGACACGCAGCCACAACAACATATACACGTCTGAGTTTTACCCATGCAGGGCGGCGACAGGGGTCGTACACACACACACACACACGCACACACACACACACACACACACACACACACACACACACACACACATACACACACACACACACAGTGGCCCCTGAGTCACCAGAGGAAGACAAATACATATGACATTATACCGTGTCAGCGTTTTTCACCAAACATTTGCATGCTATCCTCTTTCAGTTTGAAATAATCATTATATAATAATATAATAATGACAATATATAATAATGATGATGCACAAAACATTGATACGAATCATAATCACCACAACTGTCATAGTAATCATTATGACAACAATAATTAAATCGTTACATTTATCTATGCATTAGCTGATGAAGTGGTTGTAGCAACACACTAAGATTTTAGTTGAACATTTTAAAATATGATAAGAAATCTTTGGTCATCAGCAGAAATCTATGACATGGAAATGATTCAGTTGATTCCCTTCCTGAATCATTTGTTTGGAATTTGCATTTCTTTTGATAGCAAAACCAATTCTATCAAATGAAGGAAGGCTTTGCTACGGAGCCCCAACTACAAGGCCCACTATAACAAATGCACTTTATGTAAGTCACTTTAGCAGTAATATCACGTAATATCATGCCCCATATCTCCCGAGTGACACAACTAGGGACACATTACGAGGTCATTGAGAAGAAAAAACAAAAGGTCACTGGTCCCTCCCCGGACAGGAAGTCCCCAGACAGGAAGTCCCATGCCAAGTTCTGCCGCCATAAAACGTGCGCGTGAAACGCACTTTTAACTGGACCTGCATGGGAGCTTTTAAAAGCATCGCCCGTGTGACTCCCAGAGTGGGCAGAAGGAGTCCGCAGGTCCTGCTGAAAGCGTGATGAACGGGAGGTGGTTGTTGTGGATGTGGCTGTGAGTGGATGGATGTGTGTGTGGGGACCCGAACCGGTACACCTCCACCGGGTGTGAGAAAGATGACGGTTCGAAGTCAACGAAAGTGGTGATCAGCAATTTGTTCGAATGTTCAAATGTCTTGTGTGGGGGAAAACTAATCTAATCTAATATATGCATCCCATGTTGCATTGCATATTGGTCCATTGGGTGTTGTTTATATGTTATGATTTATAGAAGTCACTGTCTGACATTGCAGATCCCAGACAGGGTTTATGTATTTGCCTTTGTGTTTTTGAGTTGTTTTCTATTCCGCATGACAACATTGAGTCTTAAGCAGCTGGGAATGTAATTCAATGAGGAAATTACTCATAAACGTGGAATTTGTTGGACTGTTCCCCCTCTGTTCTGACCCACATTGTTACCCTGGATGTGATTAAATTCTGCCCCCGCTCCCTCTCCCTCCTCAAGTGGAGCCAAATTACCACTCAAATACATTTAACAACTTAAATCCTCTGCTTTGCGTTCACATTAACCTCGAAAATGAATCACTTGAGGAAACCATATCCAAACCATATCCAACCATATCCAAAGGTGAATAAACATGTGTGTCTTAACATCACTGGTTTGGTTTTCTAATAGGACCGTGAATGAGAATTACATCAATTGCAGAATATTTAATGCAGAGTTTTCACTATTAATCGTGGTGACCCGACGTTTTAATAAAATGTTTTAATATATCGTCCATAATACATTTTAAAAAAGCCAATCTTGAAAGTGGTTCCCGCGATCGATTCTCCCTTCATTGCCGACCTCCCAGGTGACCTCCAACTGATAACTCATAATGTCTGTCATTAATTTTTTTTGTCTGAGCGGAAACAAATTAAATGTGAATGTGTGTTAAGAGGTCGGTATTAGGGGACAAGGCTGCGTACCAACAAATGCTGTTTTGTTTGTTTACCGTCTATAAGTGAATCGGGCCATGCAGGGGATAGGAAGCACCAGCCACCAGCCACCAGACTGCCCTTGGTGCTGCTCCAACATCAATGAGCTTGTGTTGACAGCAGGCCGTTGACGCTCCAGGCACAGGTATTGTATGCCTTTCCAAACCGACACCAGTTCAGCTTGTCACAGCATCAACACCTTTCATCCAGAGGCCCCATCCCCTCGTCAGCTCACGCTAGCCTCATTAGCATCGCTGTGTTTTAAATGATGGGATGTTTACCTACAAGCCAGGGGGCTCACTGCTCTTTTGGCCCCTGGCGACATCATCATAAACTCCAGGATCTTGTTTAGCTGGTGGTGGTGTTGGTGGTGTTGGTGGTCCAAAAGTCGTGTGTTTTTTTTGTATAGAATTACTAAATACAGATGATTGGTTGGTTGTGAGTTTGGCAACACGTTCAGTATGCACCAAAGGTACAGTATCATTTGTCCTGCTTTGTTATTGTCCTGCCTTGTTATGACATTTTCAGTTAATTATCAAATGTAACATCCAACAAGAGTTCAATAATTAACTTAATAAAGTTATCTTATCTTATCAACAATTTAGATTATTTTTGTTCTCATGTTCCTTAAATAATTAGTTTTTTTAATATTTTATAGTGGAAATGTTATGTATTCGTCCCAACGGAGGGACTACATGTCTCTGCACAACAAGTCTAACATATATATATGTATATATAATTTTGTATAATATATATCCTTTTTCTCTGCAGGTCTTTTCAACAGTCTCTCCGTGCCCCTTCATCAAGTAGAAGAGGTCGCTCATCTTCGGGAAAGATGTTCTTCGCCGCCGGCTCCAAGCAAAAAGGGGGAGGAGGCCGGGGAAATGAAAAGTTAGTCTTGTCTCATCCTCATCATCATCCTCATCATCATCTCCAAATATACAGAATTCAATGCTCTGTGTCGTGTGTTCATATTGATTAACAAAACCCTTTATTTAAAACCATCAACCAACATAAATTGCACCTTTTAATTGCTTATTTTTGTAATCTTTTTTATATAAAAAATTTTTTAGAATTTCTATCTTACTCATTTCAGTTTAATTCATCAATTTTCACAAAAGCACATTTCTTGTTTGTAAAAATCATGGCAATAAACCTGGATTTGGACTTTTGGATCCTCCTGTCGTCAGGTCCATGTACCAGAAGTTCCGCAACGTGGACATCCTGGACAAGAAGAAGGCGGTGACCGCTCTGAACCCCGGGGAGGACCGCGCCATCCTGCTGGGCCTGGGCATGATCCTCTCCTCCGTCATGATGTACTTTGTCCTGGGCATCACCATCCTGCGCTCCTACGCCGACAGGTATAGGAGAAGAAGGCACTCAGAATGTCACGTCCGCTCTTATCCCAGCTATTATGCAGACAACCTAGCAATTATAAAACTCGTTCTATTCGCCTCGCAATTATGAATGCTTGAAACCTGTTCTATTCTTATCTTTATGTACCACAGTGATATATTGCTGTCTCTCTTTCGACAAATGTACTCATTGTCAGTTGCTTTGGATAAAAGTGTCTGGCCCTAAATGTAAATGTAAATGTAAGACAATGTAGCATTGAGTTGTATTCATCCAAGACAGTGCACATTCGTGGTGTCGCGATTCATATTTGTATTTACCTTGGATGTACTTTCTTATTCATTTCTTTTACTTAATAGTATTCATGAGAAACAGAACAGGATAGAGTAGTGCTACTAGGTTGTTCGGCTCCCAGCCAGAAGGTACTGGGTTCGAATACCGGCGTCCGCAGCCTAAAGGCCGCCACACACCGGGCCGAAAATCGGGCGTCGGAGAGTCTTGAGAGGTCGGTGACATGAGTCTCTTTGGTGTGTTCGGTGAGGTCGGCCGTCGTTAATGTCGTCGGCATTCTTTTCAGCCGATTCAACGTGTGTCATCGGCCACTACCGGTCGTTCAGTCTGACCAATCTGATTGGCGGAGGGCTATCCCTTGACTAGCGAATCAGTGATTTTTCCGTTCAGCGAGTAATTACAACTACAATCCTTCTCGACTACTCACTCTCTGCTGACAACAATGACTGATGACAGCGTGCTGTGTGTTTTGGTCTAGAGAGAGGTTCTGGTATTTCCGGTTTTTGTTTTTTTTTGGACCACAATACAGATTAGTGCCGCCTGCTGTTTTGGAGACATTACATCTCGTCGTCTCCGTGTGTCCCTCACACTTTTTTGACCGAGTCGGGGAGATTAATCACCAGACTCCATTTTCTGGCGACGATCGGGCAGTCGTCTTGGTCTGTGGGCGCCTTAACCCTTAGGCATCCTACAGAGCCAAGATGCCCTCGCCTCAAAGGAGACATATTGTACCACCAGGTGTGAGCGTGATTAGCCATTCCAAGCAGTTTCAAAAACCAGTTGGTGTGGCCCTGCTTGACATCACAAGTGGGAGTGTCCACCTAGATGTACAGTGGATATATCAGCCTACCAGTTGCTACAGTCCACTGGGTAGGCTGATAGGTTGATCTATCCAGCATACTTCTAGGTGGACACTTGTGATGTCAAGTGGGGCCATTCCAACCGGTTTTTGAAACTGCTTGGAATGGCTAATCACGCTCATATCCGGTGGTATAATCGGAGTCCTTTAAAGTCTCTGAAGTCTTTCATTTAATAAATTGATCCACCTCAGTCCATCACTAAAGCCGTTTTGTTTTCTGAACCTCCGCCCTCAGCGTGTGGACCGAGGAGGGCGTGTGCATAGTTCTCAACTCCACCATCGCCGCCGACGTCGACTGCTCCTACAACTGCGGGCCGGAGTGCTGGAGGGTCTCGCGGTACCCCTGCCTGCAGATCTATGTCAGCGTCAACAACACCGGCCGCGTGAGCCGGCTGTCCCACAACGAGGAGACCCAGGATGCCAGCTCTGAAGTGAGTATACACTGGTGGTGGTGGTGGCAGTGGCGGTGGTGGATGGTGGTGGCAGTGCCGGTGGTGATGGTGGTGGTGTGGTACCAGAAAGGGAGGGGAAGAGAGACATAATAAATTACAGTCTCAAAGGGAGACTTTGGGATTAATAAAGTTCTATCTTATCTTATCTTATGTCCATGTCCACCAGTGCTTCTTCGTACCCAAGTGCCAGAAGGAGACGGCGGTGATGCAGGCCATGGTGGCGGACATCTCGGAGCGGCTGAAGGCCAACCAGCAGATCCCCTGCTACTACGACCCCAGCGAGGGGCAGCAGGGGCAGCAGCAGGGGCAGGGACAGTGGCAGCAGCAGGGGCACGACAACACCGTGCTGCTCACCCGTCTGTACGGCCCCGCCGCCGTCTTCCACTCGCTCTTCTGGCCCTCGTGCATGCTCCTGGGCGGCACACTGATCGTCTTCCTGGTGAAGCTGACCCAGTACCTCTCCATACTGTGCGAGGAGCTGGGCAAGATCCCCAAGTGAGAGGATTGGAGGGAAGATGGGAGGAGGCAGGGTGTTGCTCCACCCCGCCTGACGTCTACCAGCTTACTCTCCAGCCAGCACCCCCATCACTCCACAATATTACGACTCCATTTATCATTTGTACTTTGTCGCTTATAATTGTTTTGGTTTGTTACCCCTTTTTATGCCCGTATAACACCCATTGCACCCCAGACCGTCCCTGGAAGGCGGGATCACCCCACTCTGTGTTCCTTCTCCAGATTTCTTCCTTGTTAATTAAGGGAGTCGTTTCTTGTCCTTAGGGGGGCTATACGGCTAGGGGGGTGTCATAATCACATGGCCCTTAATCATATGGCCTGTAAAGCCATTTGAGACTGTTACTGTGATTAAGGGCTATACAAATAAAATGTACTTGACTTTATTTTGACAAGAGGAGGGCTAAGCTGAAGAGAGAAAAAAAATCTACAGAAGAAGAGGAAGAGGAAAAGGAAGAATGTATGGAGCGGAAAAGGGATTGTTTCCACCCTATCTGACCTCTGACCTCTCGTTGCGTTGCTTTCCTGGTTTGGAACTGCTGGCTTTCTCCCCGCCTCAAGTGTATAACTGCACAAAATGTTCTTGTGCAAAATGTGCATGTAATTCTAATTGTACAGAACAAGCATTATGAACTGACGGCAAAAAAGTTTGTCGTTTTGGAATCCCAAAACAGATTTTGCATACGATGGTTTATATTGCGCGTGTATGTGTTACCTCGTATCCTTGTAAAAGGTTCTTCGTTTATAATAACCAATGACCAACAATGACCAATTAGGCTACACATGTAAGCTGAAACTTTGATTATGAAATGATATCTTCATTTTCTTAATAAGATCACAATAAGGTCGTGAATTATATGCAGTATATATGTAGGAATATATATATATGTGAAGGACATTTCTTTAAAATTGGTAATGGGTTTATGTTGGTGCATGAAACAGTAGTTAACACATGGAAATGGAAACAGTGTCATGACATCTGTGGTCTTTGTCTTCTCATGACAGGCGCGTTACCACCACTTGATCAGACATCGAACAACATGAATGTCTATGATCATCATCTTGTCTCATGACAGATTGATTTCTCCTCCACACTAATATTGTGAAGGAAGGGAGGGGAGGGCGGTCCACGGTGGTGGTGATGATGATGATGATGATGATGATGAGCAGCAGCAGCAGCCTGCTAGGCTAGCCTCCTCCTCGCAGCGACGAGCTAGCAGTGTGTGCGGCTAGCGGGCTCTTCCGAAAGTATGCCGCCGTGTGTCCGGGACCCGCCGCGGTGTCAATAACACCATGGGGCGCTGGTTGTACGCGCATCTCTCCCCACGACACACCGGCCCCGTCGTCGTCGTCGTTGTCGCCGCCAGCAGCAGCAGCAGCAGCAGCAGTAGCAGCTCCAGAAACATGTCTTAAGAGAACGAAGCCGGCCGCTTTTCCGACTTTCATCGCTCCCAACTTCGATGGACTAGAGGAGCTAGTCGTGGTGGTGAGACGTGAGACGCGCTGGGGACGGGCGGCCACGGACGGGCTATTCGTTCAGGTTAGCTCATGCTAATTAGCCTGGCTACTTGCTGGTTTTGGGTGCGCGGCTAACTGGCTAACTGACTGACTGACAGTCAGGCTGACTGACTGGCGGTCGGTCGTGTGTCAATGGTGTCAAGGGTGTCATCGCTCTCTTTTGATTTGATCGAGACAACGACGGGCGGGCGGCGGTCACACGCTTCGCTCTCCCGCCACCACCGTCACCACCGTCTTCGTCGGCTCTCATGTTAGCTCACTTAAGGTAGAAAAGTGACGGGTTCGCGAGTGTCGCTGCGGGGAAACTTAAAGCTAAGCTAAGCTAAGCTACTAGGACGTGGTCGTCGTAGTCGTGTGGCCTGGAATGAAGCACCGATCACACACACACACACACCCGATGTAGCAGCAGCAGCAGCGAAAACACCCGAGGAGTTTAGGCTGAGCTGACGTTGCGTTGCCCATCACCACCAAAACGCTAGCTAACGATAGCTTAGCCGAATTCAAGTCACGCTAAGGAGCGCTAAGCTAGCCGCCACCGGGGTTTGTTTACATGGACTGTTCACTGTTCACTGTTCAATGTTCACTGTTCACTGTTTGCGTGCCATTAGCTTGGAAAACAAACCAACTGCACCCGATTGTCACTCAGCAGCAGCAGCATACGGTCTCGTCCTGCAGTCAACCATAATAATCACCAGTGTGACTGAAATAGGATCCATGCAAACGTATACACACGTCTGAGTTGTTCAAGGTGTACTGTATTATAATAATAATAATAATAATTGGAGCGCATACGTGCAGTCTTTAGGTGGGGCCTACGTGTTGTTATTATGCTGTTATTATCTATATAGCGATACGTCCTCCTGTAACCCCACATCTAAATATGTCAGTGGAGATGGTTTACGTTGCATTGCATTACATTGCATTACATTACATTACATGACTGTGTCACGTCCTTCACCAGTCGTTCGTTCCACTGCCATTCTCCCTGCCGTCCTGCTCCACCCGATATTTTGTAAATGATTGTGGCCCATATCGTTCCCCAGATCGCAAAGGAAAAAATGCTATAAACACCTCTGTCTCTCTCTCTCTCTCTCTTTCTCCTTTTTATTTTCAGTGCACGGGCACATCCTGCACCTTAAGTAGCAAAGCACTGAGAGAACAAAACAAACAGACAGAATAGCGAGAGAGAGCCCCGAGCAGCAGCAGCAGGATGCCTCCCAGGCCTTCGTCGGGGGAGCTATGGGGCATGCACTTGATGCCCCCGCGCATCCTGATGGACTGCCTGCTGCCCAACGGCATGTTCCTCACGCTGGAGTGCCTGCGGGAGGCCACGCTCATCACCGTGAAGCACGATCTGTTCAAGGAGGCGCGGAAGCACCCGCTGCACCATCTGCTGCAGGAGGAGACCTCCTACATCTTCGTCAGCGTCACGCAGGAGGCCGAGCGCGAGGAGTTCTACGACGAGACGCGCCGCCTGTGCGACCTCCGCCTCTTCCAGGCCTTCCTGCAAGGTCATCGAGCCTGTGGGCAACCGCGAGGAGAAGATCCTCAACAGGGAGATCGGTAGGTCGGGAGTCTTGTCGGTGGTGGTAGTACTGAGTTCGATCCCCGGGTCTCTGCACCTGTAGTGGGCCTTGCAACAGGATAGTGTAGTTAGCTTGGGCTTTTAACCCCCTAGTGCCGGGTTAAAGTACCAGGGAATGGTTCTCCTTAATTGTATGTTGTCTTGTACCTCATGTATCTGAATTAATCGTAAGTCACTTTGGTTAAAGGCGTCTAAATAACTAATTAAGAGATAGTATTGTTGTTATTGCCTTGGAATGCTGTTGATTAGTTCAGGTCATCTACTATGTGAGTCCCTATGTTAAGTGTGATTAAAATAAGTAAAGTAGTAAAGTAAAACATGGCAACGTCCTCCTCACTCTTCATATCACACCCGTGCCTAGGTTTTGCCATCGGGATGCCCATATGCGAGTTTGACCTGGTGAAGGACCCCGAGGTCCAGGACTTCAGGAGGAACATCCTGAACGTGTGCAAGGAGGCGGTGGACCTCCGGGACACCAACGGGTCCCACAGCCGCGCCCTGTATGTCTACCCCCCCAACGTAGAGACCTCCACAGAACTTCCAAAGCACATCTTCAATAAGCTAGACAAGGGTAATGACCGTTTTGGGATCTCTTCTGGGCCAGTGCTGACCGGCATACAATATTGAAGTCATTGTTTCATCAACCTATATTATACTGTATATCTGGATCGTGAGGATGTACCACAGTAGATCTAAATTAAAACTAAATAAATGATAATATTGCAATTATTCATTTCGATGAACATATTGTGGATCAGCTAATATTCTGTGGCACCTGCTCTATATAAAGCAATAATAATGAAGCAGTTGCAGTTGTAACAGTTGGTAAGTTGATTGTGCCCAATCTCGGTGAGCTAATCGCAGGAGGAGCTGAAATCGTGCTTTCGGTTCTTAATGCAAATAATTAAACTGCTCTACTGAATCCCGGTTCCAGGTCAGATCATTGTGGTGATCTGGGTGATCGTGACGCCCAGCAACGACAAGCAGAAGTACACGCTGAAGATCAACCACGACTACGTGCCGGAGCAGGTGATCGCAGAGGCCATCAAGAAGAAGACGCGCAGCATGCTGCTCTCCCAGGAGCAGCTGAAGATGTGCGTGCAGGAGTACCAGGGCAAGTACATCCTCAAGGTGTGCGGCTGCGACGAGTACCTGCTGGAGAAGTACCCCCTGAGTCAGTACAAGGTGAGAGGAGGACCCCGCCCCCTGCCTCCCCCCCCACCCCCCCTCACACCCTCCACACGCCCTCCCCCCACTCTCTACTGCTGTTCCTCCGGTGAAGTGAACCACCGATGCAGGGTTGGCTGGAGCTGCCCCTAGAGAGAGGGGGGCTGTCTGTGTGTGTGTGTGTGTGTGTGTGTGCGTGTGCGTGCGCGGCAGGTGACTCATCATTCACTTTCCACTTTCCCTGCACTTGATGTTGGCAGATAAACGTTGGCCCACCAATGTGGCTTCCGTGGTTTACATGACATTTACATTCGCAGCGAGACAACCATGACTTTATTGCGGTATGGAAATCGGCAGCGAAAAATCCAACAGTTTGCCACACTAGGGCTGCAAATATTTCTCGATTCATCGATTCATCGCGCAACAGAGAATTACTCAATTAATAAATGTTTTAAAATCAATTTCATTTGCCGCTCGATGCTTCAGAAATGTAAATGTTTGGTTCATGGATCATTCTATAATTAATTGGCCTCCATAGTTTTTCTTTATAACTTTCTTTATAACTTTATAACAGCACATTTAACACTTTGCTTTGGAAACTCCCTTGGTAACTTGTGATGACATTTTCCAGACCACATGATGAATTGAAAAAAATCATTAATGATCGTTATCATTAATAATGAATAAAACGAATCAATAATAATATCAATTGCCGACAGTACGTGCGGAGCTGCATCATGCTGGGCCGCATGCCCAATCTGATGCTGATGGCCAAGGACAGCCTCTACTCGCAGCTGCCCATGGACACGTTCACCATGCCCTCGTACGCCCGCCGCATCTCCACGGCCACGCCCTACATGAACGGCGAGACGGCCACCAAGTGTCTGTGGGCCATCAACGGCACGCTGCGCATCCGCATTCTGTGCGCCACCTACGTCAACGTCAACATCCGGGACATCGACAAGGTAACAGATACTGCGGGAAAGTATCTGAGCGATACGACCACACACCTTTTTTGGGGGGGCAGTGTGGCTTTAAGGCCTCTGTATGTTCTTCAGAAGTGTTCTTAGATCAGAAAAAATTGGACGCCCGAATTCGACTTCCATCTTGTATAGTGCCACAGAACTGGCCGATATTGGGGCGGTACTAGAGTTATAGGAGGCGTCAACCTACCGAGATCTGGCACTGGCCTCCAAGCCCCTGCCCCCCCTCCCTCCTCAACGATAGGGTAGACTAGTGGGGTATGAAGGGGAGGCCCGGGAGGGCTTTCCAGATACTTCAGATTCGTCTGAGAGTGACTTTTCCGAACTGCATCTGTAGGCCTACACACGCCTACATTTGTCGAGAAAGAAAGGGGGAGACAACAATATATTGCTGACGGTACAGTAAGATTTGAATAGAACCAAAAGTGCTTGGAACTTTGTGTCTTGGAACACAGTTGCTAGCTTACTGGAACAAGTTTCAAGTGCTCATAATTGCGCGGTTGACGGCACAATTGCTAGGATAAGAACGGTAAGGATAAGAGCTTGCAAGAAGGCTAGGGTAGGATTATACACAATGCCAAGTACTATTTCTAACGTTTCGCACAAGCATCCAAGAACATGCACGATGCTAAACACTATTTTTATTTTTGATAGGCGTTGACGATACATTGATATTATCGGAAGATGTTGATGTTGTTGGGTAAAACAAACTGTTCCGTGCGGAAACGGACGCACAGGCACAGTGAAAGTTGTGGTGACGACTTGGCATTTACAGAGCTAGAAACGCGGTCACAAAAGGTCGGTACCCGCTGTGCTCGCATCTGAATTAGTTTCCATACCGGCTTCCCCTGTTCCCATGACGACGTGTGCATTGTTCAAAGTTCCGGATGCCTTGTTCTTGTTGTTGTTGTTGTTGTTGTTGTTTTTTGTTGGTGGGATGTGCACCAAGCCAACAGATTGACGGCGTTTTCTTTGCTCCTTCTTCTTCTCCTCCTCCTCCTCCCAGATCTATGTGAGGACAGGCATCTACCACGGTGGGGAGCAGCTTTGTGACAACGTGAACACACAGCGAGTGCCCTGCTCCAACCCCAGGTAATCATCACGCTCAGACGCCACACATCCTCACACCACCGCCCCCACAGCAGCTCATAGATCATCACCGCTGGGCTCAGACCACTGCCGCCACCGCCGAGCCATGGCCACCGCAATCTCTCTGTTGTCACTCAGGGACGTCAGGGAATTACCCCTCTGGGTGGGTGTGGGTGGGTGGTGTGTGGGTGGGTGTGTGTTTGTGTGTTTGTTTGTGTGTGTGTGTGTGTGTGTGTGTGTGTGTGTGTGTGTGTGTGTGTGTGTGTGTGTGTGTGTGTGTGTGTGTGTGTGTGTGTGTGTGTGTAACCATAGTGTGTGTGTGTGTGTGTGTGTGTGTGTGTGTGTGTGTGTGTGTGTGGACTAACCATACCATCGCGTGTGTGTATATCTATTTGTGTGTGTTTGGGAAATAACCGTGTGTGTGTGTGTGTGTATCTATTTGTGTGTGTGTGTGTGGGAATTAACCGTGTGTCTATTTGTGAATGACCATACCGTGTGTGTGTGTATGTATCTATTTGTGTGTGTTTGAAACTAACCGTTTGTGTGTGTCTGTCTGTGTGTGTGTGTGTGGGCGTGTGTGTGTGTGTTTCTATGTATGTGTCTGTGTGTGTGTGTGTGTGTGTGTGCTCTCGTCCTCCCAGGTGGAACGAGTGGTTGAACTACGACATGTACATTCCAGACATCCCTCGCGCCGCCCGGCTCTGCCTCTCCATCTGCTCCGTGAAGGGCAGGAAGGGAGCCAAGGAGGTCGGCAGCAGCAGCAGCACTGACACACACACACACACACACACACACACACACACACACACACACACACACACACACACACACACACTCGACACACACACACACACACTGTCGACACACACACACACACACACACTCGAGACTCTCTCTCGACACACTCTCTGTCTCTCTCTCTCTCTCTCTGACCCCCTGCTGGGCCCCCTAAAAAAACCATACTCTGCAAATCGGTGTTCATGTTTCGCCTTTTTCGTTTCGCAGACACTTTTTTTTCCCTTTTCATCCGAAGCGGCATTACAAGTGAAGGCCGAGACGTTTCGCTATTTCTGCATTGACTCAATCAAAATTTTAAGTCACTGCAAAAAATATAATAAGTCCTCGTGCCGCGCGGGCAAGTTTCTAAAAATACCAGCCGGACTCTGAAAGTGCAGAATGTGAAAACCGTATCACATTTCTACTGCAACGTCGTCGAGACGAGACATCGGTATCTTCTCGACAATCGAGTTGGGTTTCACTGGCAAAAGAAAAAGTCCACAATCAACAGGAGAGCTTAACAAAACAACAAACAGGTGGCTGGTCGAAACAGGTTTTTTTGTGCGCGTCTTTCTGTCGGGCGAGTGTGTGTTAGACTTCCTGTTAAAGTAGGCCAACGCAAGGGTGTAGCTAGCAACACTCACGCACAGCACAACACAACACAACACAACACACCACACACTGGCGGTTTTGTAGCCCCGGGCGGCCCTTTTCTCCATAGTCTCTCGCTCTCTCTCTCTCTCTCTCTCTCTGTCTGTGACGTCCAGTCGTTGGGGAGCTCACAATATGATATTCCGAGTACCAATACTATATGTATTGCTATTCTGTAAATGTGCGATATGATACTAATGCTTTTATTGTTTGTCGGTGTGATTGCGTCTTTATTTGTGTGGTTTAACGCGTGTGCTTATCGCTGAGTTTCGAGTTCCACACGATGTGTTGATTGATTGATGGAAGGAAATGTGATTTAATGACTACAGACGAATACGCTATAGCAGCCTCGGTATGACCGTTGTATTCTATTAATTAGCTTCCACTAAAATAACAACCTAATGATACAATAAGTATTGGGGACACTCACACAAATGTGTTTTATTGTTCCTCTTCTCTTTTATCTCCCCCATACCTACTAATAATTACCCACCCTGTCTGCCTCCCCGCATGCTCATGCCTGACCCCTTGCCGCCTCCCTGCAGGAGCACTGTCCACTGGCCTGGGGTAACATCAACCTGTTTGACTACACCCACACGCTGGTGGCGGGCAAGATGGCGCTGAACCTGTGGCCCGTCCCCCACGGCCTGGAAGACCTGCTCAACCCCATCGGCGTCACGGGCTCCAACCCCAACAAGGTGAGCGGCCGAGGGGCTGAGCTCTCTCTGTCTCTCGCCTCGGTCAGAGACTCGGCTCGAGGTTAAAAGCTTGTGTCATGTGTCGGCCGTGTTATTTGAAGCTTAATCGCGTTGCATGGTCACAAGCGCTTGTTTCGTCTTGCGGCAAACCTCTGCGAGACCACGTGCATTTTTAACTATGTTAAAAATGCACAGTTCTGTCTTGCATCAAAACATTTGGTAAATGGATTGCATTTATATCATCGCTTTTATTCAAAGCGCTTTACAGTATTGCCTCACATTCACCCATTCATACACCGACGGTGGTGTCAACCATGCAAGGTAACAACCAACACGTCAGGAGCAGTTAGGGTTAGGTGGTCGACACTTAGCTAGGAGGCGGAGCCCGGGGATCTAACCAGCAACCTTCCTGTTGCCAGACAACCGCTCTTACCTCCTGAGCTACTGCCACCCCAAAAGTATATGCAGGAAACAAAAGATATTAAAAAGCACCATTCCATTGCAGAAAACCTTTTTAAAATTCAGCAGCACTCTTCCCTATAGAGCCATCGCTTGGACGATATTCCCACACAACCGTTGAATTGCAAAGTACCCAAAAGCTTCACTAAAAACACCATTTAACTGGATGCCTTAAAAAATCGCTGTTTAGAAGTGTGTCCTGCTCGCTCTACAACAAGCTGACCTTCGATATGTGGGAATTTGCGGGAATAATTGTGGACTTCTTTTGCGCCTAAAACGAGTGATCACTGGAAAGTGTATTCGATTGTGCAATGTTTTCGGTATCTCTCGCATCCATGTGCTCCATACGAATGTGTGTATTTGCATCTATTACGACGTGTGTATATGGGTTTGCTTGTGGTTGGTTTTTGTTCCCGCTCCCCACCACCTATTTCTACTTCCATGCGAGCATCGACAGATGTTCCGAGATACAGTAGCTGCGAGCCGCGTCGCTTCAGAGCGTCCGAGCTCCTTAGCCAAATCATGAATTAGTTATTCGCTCGGCACGCGGGGGCCCCTCTTCAAGGCCCCCATTAGTTGATTAACAATTAGCACCTGGGCTGACCTTGTTGTTTTCGTTTCTCTCCGTGGCCTTGTAAACACACACACACACACACACACACACACACACACACACACTACACACACTACACACACAGGAAACACCCTGTCTGGAGCTGGAATTTGATCACTTCAGCTGCCCCGTCAAGTTCCCGGACATGGCCTCCATCGAGGAGCACGCAAACTGGAACATCTCCAGGGAGCTGGGATACAACTACTGTCACACCAGCCTGGTAAGGGCCCGACCCCCGGGGGGGACGGAGCAACACAATAGAACACAACACAACACAAACACGGGATCGGGTTGTGAAATTTGCATATAACGGTGACCGCATGTCCTTAAATAGCACCGGCCACAGTGACTGTGTGTGTGCGTGTGTGTGTGTGTGTGTGTGCGTGTGCGTGCGCGTGCGTGTGTCTTTGCATGTGTGTAAATGCCAGCCTGTGCATGTGGGCCGATGTCTTGGCAGTTCCCCGCCGTCACGGTGTCGGGATTAGATCGGTGTGTCTCTAATCCCACGCGGACCCTCCCTCCTCTCACCCCCCAGAGTAACAGGCTGGCGCGAGACAACCCTCTGACGGACAGCGACAACGAACAGCTACTGCTCGTGTGCAGCAGAGACCCTCTCTCTGAAATCACTGAGCAGGAGAAGGACTTCCTATGGAGGCACAGGTAAGGGATAACATTTATTTATCCAGTCGCAAGGCAGCCATGAACCCGTTGGCCTTCGTTATGTAGTTATAGTAGATAAAAAAATAAGTGTTAAAGTTTGTCCATGAGAAAAACTTTTCTTCTCTCTCTCTCTCTCTCTCTCTCTCTGTCTCTGTCTCGCATGTGTGTGTTCTGTGTGCGTTGCGTGTGTGTGTATGATGTTTGTGTGTGTGCGTGTGTTTACTTTGATTATAAATAGGATGACCTTATGTATGAAGTACCTACCAGCTCACCTGTGCATATATGCTGTTGCCACATTTTCCATATATACGACCTGAATGATTTAAAGCGTGGGTTTGCTTCGCTTCTAGACACTACTGCTTCAATATCCCCGACATCCTCCCCAAGCTCCTCCTGGCGGTGAAATGGAACTCCAGAGATGAGTCGGCACAGGTACGCCCCGCCACCGCCGCGCCCGCGTTCGCAAACGCTGACGCGCTCTTATTGTGAAGGGCGTCACATGGGCAACCGGATCGGCCCGTGGCCTTGTTCATCAAATTAATGCAACTCCAGAGATTTCCTTTTGGGCGGGGGGGGGGGAGATAACTGTGAGGTGTGTGTGTGTGTGTGTGGGGAGGGGCGGAGGTTGGGAATGTGCTTTGTCGTGCATTTTAGGACGTTTCCGAAAGAGAGAGTGTGAACGTAAAAAGAAAAAAAAACATAGCAAAGGAAAGTCAAAGTGCTGTTTGTGTTTGGGGTTGGTTGAGGGCGTGGGTGCGGGACGTTTCCACGTGTGTGTCCTGACAGGCCCTCTCGGTGTCCCCCCCGCTTTCTCGTGTGTGTGTGTGTGTGTGTGTGTGTGTGTGTGTGTGTGTGTGTAGTGTGTGTACTGTATGTACCAGATGTACTGCCTGCTGAAGGACTGGCCCGCCATCAAGCCGGAGCAGGCCATGGAGCTGCTCGACTGCAACTTCCCCGACCCCATGATCCGGGACTTTGCCGTCAAGTGCCTCGAGAAGTACCTGACGGACGACCGCCTCTCCCAGTACCTCATCCAGCTGGTCCAGGTGTGTGTGTGTGCGTGCGCGCGTGTGTGTGCGTGCATGCGGGAGGTTCAACATTTCTGTATTGCCATATGTAACAATGCCATAAGTACAATGGAACGCTTACTTCCCATTCACTCCTGCAGTATTCTTCTAAAGTTAAATTCTAAAACAACTCTAAACAATTAGTAATGGTACCTAGTTAGTAAAGTAAAAAGTTCTCTTCTCAACAATATTCTTCGAAACGTAAATACTAAAACAACTCTGAACAATTAGTAATTTAGTACCTAATAAGAACGGTAAAAAGTGGCAAGTAATGTCGTAATAAACTGGCTGTTGGAGCAAAAATGTAGTAAATGTGACCGCGCACAGTACCGTAATATTCTTACACGAGCATAAAATTGGTAACTAGTCTAGTAGATAGCAGCAGCAACATGTGATGGTAAAGCATAATGGAGATACCCGTCATGTTCTAACCTGTAAGCCTCACTAGTGAGCTGTATCTAAAACAAAATACGTTGATTTGGATAAAAAAAAAGAAGAAAAACCCTGTCTTTGGCGTCTGGTCGGCTCCTCAGGTTCTGAAGTACGAGCAGTACCTGGACAACCCCCTTGCACGGTTCCTGCTGAAGAAGGCTCTGACCAATCAGCGGATAGGACACTTCTTCTTCTGGCATTTGAAGTGAGTCAATCAGGAAGTAACTAATGAAATGGCTTCCCAGGACCCCGCCTCCCTCTTCCCTCCCTCCACCCTGCGCTTTTAGCTGAATGGAAATGTTCATTTGTCCTGTGTGTGACACACCAGCGTAATTACTCTCGTTTGATCAACCAAAGGAACACAGTACGTAATCTTTCTCTCTCTATCTATCTCCCTCTCTTTCTCTCACTCTTCTCTCTCTCTCTCGCTCTCTCTCTCTCTCTCGCTCTCTCTTTCCTAATGGCTTTTTGCAATCTACTCTCTTAATTGTGACTAACATCTGCCGATATCTTTTTTTTTCTTCTTTTTTTCTTTTTCTTTTCTTTTTTTCTTTGTTGTCCTCATGTTCTTCTTAGATTTTTTCCCCAATGCGGTAGTTCAAGAAAGGACTAAAAGGAGAAATAAAATGAAAAATCTCACTCTCTCTCACTCATTCTCTGTCCGTGTCCCTCGGCCGGCAGGTCTGAGATGCACAACAAGACGGTGAGCCAGCGGTTCGGCCTGCTGCTAGAGTCCTACTGCCGGGCGTGCGGCATGTACCTGAAGCACCTGAGCCGCCAGGTGGAGGCCATGGAGAAGCTCATCAACCTCACAGACCTGCTCAAGCAGGAGAAGAAGGATGAGGCGCAAAAGGTAACACACACACACACACACACACACACACACAACACACACACGCAAGACACGCGACAGACACACATACACTCACACAGAACATCACACACACGCAAGACACGCGACAGACACACATACACTCACACAGAACATCACACACACACCACACACACACCACCCACACTCATGCGACTCACAGAACACCACACCACACACAGAACATTAAATACACACACACGAGACACACAGAACATGACACACATACACGACACATAAATGCACACACACACACACACGCGTCAGACAAATACACACACACACGGTCGCCTCATCGAACCCCCCCCCGCACCCCGTTGTATATCAGCGACGTTGGCATTTCATTATAACAACAGCAGCAGCCCGGTCTGAGAGGAGGAGAGCGCTGGCGGTGGCGTTGACTGACAGCCGGGTATAGAAATGTGCTGACAGCCTCGCGGGCGGTCTGGTCCGCTCCGCATCTCGGATCTCCGCTCGCTGGATAAATGGTTCGCTGTTGTTTGGTCTTTTTTTTCCCCCTTCTTCTTCTTTTGTTTGGCTGAGAGAGAAAAGAATGATAAAAAAAATAACACACACACACAGACACAGACACACATACACAAAAAACCCTGAAAAGCTCAACTTTCTGTCTTGTTTTGCGCTTGTGTGTGCTTGCGTGTGTGTGTGTGTGCGCACCAGAAGACAAAAACAGTGCAGAAGTGTAAAAACCATAACTAATAACATTTCCGGCGTTCCCCTTGGCACACTCCCGTGCCCACACGATGTCTGCCAAGAACTGTTGGAGCAGCACGCCGTGACGAAACGGCGTGCTAAATCACCTGACAAGCCCCTCTTAATGCGACACTTATCATATTATAAGGAGGGGCGGAGGAGATGTAATGTTTTTCGGGTTGTTTTTCTTCCTTCTAACGGTCACGCTCCGTTGCCAGGTCCAGATGAAGTTCCTGGTGGAGCACATGAGGAGGCCGGACTACATGGACGCCCTGCAGAGCTTCACCTCGCCCCTGAACCCCGCCCACCAGCTGGGCAACCTCCGGTATGTAGGCTAGTGCTGGAACGTTGGCCTAGCGCGAACGCTGGAACGTAGCCTAGCGAGAATGCTACTATGTAGGCTTGTGTTGGAACGTAGCCTCACGCGAATGCTGGAACGTAGCCTAGCACAAACGCTAGAACGTAGCCTAGCGCGAATACTAGAATGTAGCCTAGCGCGGATGCTGGAACGTAGCCTGGCGTGAATGCTGGAACGTAGCCTGGCGTGAATGCAAGAATGTAGCCTAACACTGGAACGTAGCCCAAGAGTCACACTAGAACGTAGGCTATATCCCGCACTAGTACGTAGGCTATCTCGTGCGCTAGTATGTAGGCTAGCTAGCTAGCTCTCTGGGCACATGTTTACATTTATTGTATTCTATTCCCATCTCTCTCACCGTGCTACTGCGGATGCTAGCTCTTACACTACACACTCCGGAGCCCTGGCTCCTTTGTGGGTGTCATGTTTCTGTGAAGCCTCTGAACAGTAAACAGCAATCCATAGTGATTAGTACGATCTGATTCCCATTACCCACACGGGGGGCAGGGGGGGTGGAGTTTGATTCCGCATCATGTCTCGAGTCGATACGCTTTTCCTTGTTGTGCTTTGCGATTGATCCCGCCTGCTCTTGGGAAAAGAAAAAACACTTCCAGGTGTGTCGTTACACCGAAGCACATAACCTTCTTTATCTCTCCCTGTCTGTTTGCCTAGTACTTACTTTTGTGCGTTGCTTTTGTGTGTTTGTTTGTTTGTTTGTTTGCAGACTGGAGGAGTGCAGGATGATGTCGTCGGCCAAGCGGCCTCTGTGGCTGAACTGGGAGAACCCGGACATGATGTCAGAGCTGCTCTTCCAGAGCAACGAGATCATCTTCAAGAACGGAGACGGTGAGCTCACCACGCCACCTCGCTCTGTCTCTGACTGTCTGTCTGTCTCAATCTGTCTGTCTCTCTCTCTGTCTCGCTCTGTCTCTCGGTCTGTCTCTCTCACTCTGTCTCTCTCGCTCTGTCTCTCTCTCTGTCTCTCTCTCTCTCTCTCTCTTTCTGTCTCTTGCTCTCTGTCTCTGTCTTTTGTTCTGTCTGGCTCTCTCTGTCTCTCACTCCGTCTCTCTCTCTCTCTCTCTCTTGCTCTGTCTCTCTCTGTCTCTCACTCTCTCTCGCGCTCTGTCTCTCTGTCTTGTTTGTTTCTCCCTCTCTTGCTGTCTCTCTGTTTCTCTCCCTCTCTTTCTAGCTCTCTCTCTCATTATTGCCTATTTTTCTCTGGCTGTCTCGTCTCGTCTCCTAGTGCAACATGCACATGGTGTGTGTGTGTGTGTTGTGTGTGTGTGTGTGTGTGTGTTGTGTGTGTGTGTGTGTGTGGTGTGTGTGTGTGGTGTGTGTGTGTGTGTGTGTGTGTGTGTGTGTGTGTGTGTGTGTGTGTGTGTGTGTGTGTGTGTGTGTGTGTGTGTGTGTGTGTGTGTGTGTGTGTTAAGCATAATGCATGAGCCGCCGCTCCCTGGCGATTAACCCTGACGACGACGACGAGAACGACGGAGGCGTCGCCGGCAATGCCTCACCCCACACACTCCGCACCGCCGCAGCAGCAGCACCCCCTGCAGCGTGCCGCATCACCCCCCTCCTCCCTGGGCGGACGGCGAGGGCGGTTTAGTTCAGACACCCTCCGCCTCGCTTCCTTACGAGACATCAGAGGGCCTCATCAAAGCCCCGCCGCTAACACATCCGCCCCTCTGTTCTCTGTCCAACTGTCCTCCCTCCCTCCCTCCCTCCCTCACTCCGCCTCACACACCCTCTCTCTCTTCCCCCCCGGTGTCTCTCTACATATCTCTCTTTCTCTCTTTCTCTTTTCTCTCTCCCTCCATCTCTCTCTGTCCCACTCGCGTCTCCTCCCACCTCTCTCTCTCTCCCTCTCTCCCTCTCTCCCTCTCCCTCCCTCCCTCTCTCTCCCTCTCTCCCTGTTCTCTCGTTCTCCAGATCTGAGGCAGGACATGCTGACGTTGCAGATCATCAGGATAATGGAGAACATCTGGCAGAACCAGGGTCTCGATCTCAGGTAGGCTCCCCGTCTCCGGAGTGTGACAGCCCTGGGATAGAACCGGACTGGACCTGCCCTCTCTTCCTCCTCCTCCTCCCTCCTCCTCCTCCTCCTCCTCCCTCTGTTTTATCTGTGCTGCAGTACCTGCATGCTGATTTACAGTGGCCAGGCCCTTCTGGGTGTGGTGATTTAAAAGACTCCTCTCCCGCTCTCTCTCTCTCTCTCTCTCTCTCTCTCTCTCTCTCTCTCTCTCTCTCTCTCTCTCTCTCTCTCTCTCGCTCTTGCTCTCTCTCTCTCCCTCCCTCTCTTCCCCTTCGCTGGTACAGCCTTGAGGGACCGGATGAGTCCAATGATTTCTTGATCTATTATGTACACTTCTTAGCGTCTCCTCGCGCGCAGTTTGCTCTGCGAGTTTGTTTGAAAATTACAAATCTTTTAATTATATCTCCCCCTTTTATCTATCTTTACCCCCCGCCACTATATACACACACACACACACACACACACACACACACACACACACACACACACACACACACACACACACACACACACACACAACCTCTTACACACAACCACACACACACACACACACACACATATTCATACTCATGTGCACACACACACATGTTGTTTGAATTCGCACTCACACACATTCGTCACACACACCAACGCATGCGCACACACACCGCAGGATGCTGCCGTACGGCTGTCTGTCCATCGGCGACTGCGTGGGCCTGATCGAGGTGGTGAGGAACTCCCACACCATCATGCAGAATCCAGTGCAAGGGCGGCCTGGAAGGGGGCGCTGCAGGTCAACAGCCACACGCCTGCACCAGTGGCTCAAGGATAAAAACAGGGGAGAGATGTGAGTGCTGATGATTCCATGTTCTTCCTCCTCCTCCTCCTCCCTTCTAATCTTACCACCACGCTTTCCCCCCCCGGAGACTCGGGAACATTCTGAAAATGTCATCTTCTCTCGAAAGCGTGATAGTCCTGGGAGCTGGAGGTGGTCTAGTGACTGGGGGGGCGGGGGTTATTTCAGAACGAAGCGCTCCGGGACGGTCGGAACCCTAATATCCGTAGTCTACTTGCAGGCTATCCCTGTGCAAGGGCCGTCCGTTCAGTGTCTACATCGTAATGCTAAATATGAATAATAGTAGTTTAGCCCGTAGGTATTGGTTTTCGATAATAACTCTGTTTGGCCGAGTTGGAATGTATTGTAGCTTTTAATGTTCAGGGTAATCTGCTTGTGCGTGTTGGTCTATCGAATGAGACGGCCTCACCTGCCTTTTTAATCCGCGTAAGTGCTTTAAATGTCTTTTTAAAGCACTTATAATTTTTTGTAGTTGTGCCAGCATTGATTAATATACGCTCGCGATCGTTCCCGGCCTCACCTGTGGGTCGCTTCGGATAAAAGCGTCTGCCAAGTGACTCGATGTAATGTTGATGTTAACGTTAATGCAATGTAAATGTAATTGCAAATGCAACGTAATGTCTCAGGTACGACCAGGCCATCGATCTGTTCACGCGGTCGTGCGCGGGCTACTGCGTCGCCACCTTCATCCTGGGCATCGGCGACCGACACAACAGTAACATCATGGTCAAGGAAGATGGACAGGTAAGGGCTCCGTCCAGCCCGTCCGTCGTCCCCCTAGTGGTTGTTCTGTCTTAATTCAAAGGAGCATTTCTCCTCTCCTCCGCCTACTGCTAAGCTATTAATAATAACGCCTCTCGACAGCAACGCATGACGAAGGCTTTTGACTATTCTGTGATTTATGATTTCTAAGATGTCGGGGGCAAAAGCACTGCAAACCGATTTTCAATGGCAATATTTTTAGAAGAGTTTTTCAATGAATCCACCGAATACTGGAATCCTTTTTGTGGCGCGCCGTGGTCGTGTTTTTAAATGCGATGGGAGGTTGGTGTGGGGGAGACCGGGTCCAGCCACCACGGTGTGTCTCACCCACAGCCCCCGATGGCTGCACCAGTGCCTTGCCCTCATTCCTCACTGTCCCCCAACAGCTGTTCCACATAGATTTTGGCCACTTCCTGGACCACAAGAAGAAGAAGTTTGGCTACAAGCGGGAGCGCGTTCCCTTTGTTCTGACTCAGGACTTCTTAATAGTGATCAGCAAGGGAACCCAGGAGTGCACCAAGACCCGGGAGTTTGAGAGGTACTTTGTCTTTTCCCTTTGTTTACGTCGCGGGTGTTTTATTGTCGTTTATTATTATCTATTTGTTTTGGCCGCTGCATTTCTTGGTTGCGGTTCCCCATTTTCCGTACTGTCAAAGCGTGTGCTTTGTCTGTCTGCCTCATTCAAGCTCTTTCTCTCCCTCTCTGTCTCTCTTTCTGTCTCCATCTCTACTTCTCTCTCTCTCTCGCTCTCTCTCTCTCTCTCTCTCTCCGCCTTATCTTTCCCCTCCTCTCCCCCCAACCCTGTCTTCTCCCCTCCTCTCCCCCCCCCTCCCTCTCTCCCCCCTCCCTCCCTAGGTTCCAGGAGATGTGCTACAAGGCCTACCTGGCCATCCGCCAGCACGCCAACCTCTTCATCAACCTGTTTTCCATGATGCTGGGCTCCGGCATGCCGAGCTGCAGTCCTTCGACGACATCGCCTACATCCGCAAAACGCTGGCCCTGGACAAGACGGAGCAGGAGGCCGTGGACTACTTCATGAAGCAGATGAACGACGCCCACCACGGCGGCTGGACCACCAAGATGGACTGGATCTTCCATACCATCGCCAGCATGCCATGAACTGAGGCGGGCGTAGCCCCTCCCCTACATCGGCGGCGGCCTGACGCAAAAAAAAGGAGAAGGTTTCGCACGCACACTCGCTCAGCGGATGTTGGCGATCGGCGTTCTCTTGTGTGCGTTACAGAGTGCTGTCGAGGGAGCCGCGGTTGATCGCCAGCGTTGCTTTTGTTACCGTTTTTTTCTCTCTGCGTCTGAACCTTAGCCGTCTGCTCCACAGACCTCGGGAGCCCCAAGGGGAAGGAAGGAAGGAAGGAAGAACGAAGGAAAGGAGGAGGAGGGGATCTTCTCAGATCTCCTGCCTTCTCCAAAATTAAGAGGAGTGAGAGCAGGTGGTGGAAACCCGGAGAACATTCAGACTTCTTCCCGTAAAACACCGAACTATGAGCGCATCGCTTCATTTTTCCTTCGAATATCTACAGCCATCATCATTGAAAGACATTTTGACTTATTATTGTATTATTGCCTAGCAGTCACACTAACTGACATTATACCCACTACCTATGAGGAACTGATAAAGGCAGAGCACACCTCGTCTCACTTTTGACCTTTTTTTTGCTGTTAGTTTTTTGTCCGGGGGATGCATGGGGAGGAATTCAAAAAGGTGCCCGAAATAGATCCCAGAGGTGCCCCAAAACGGATCCCAGAGGTGCCCCGAAATAGATCCCTGAGGGGCCCCAAAACGGATCCCTGAGGGGCCCCAAAACGGATCCCTGAGGTGCCCCAAAATGGATTCCTGTCGAGATGGTTGAATCTGGAGGAACCGGCGTAAATGCGTCAACTGGCATGCGTGTCACTCGGCTGTCGGGGGGAAAAGGTTATGCTAACGGTGGAATTTTATTCAAAGTATTACATTTGACTTCTGCTGAAAAGACGACTATCACGTTATTTTGTTTTTTTTCTCTTTTTTTCCCTCCTCCGTTTTCATCCATACATCGGCCGTCGGTCTAGACATCCAGACTGGGCCACTTTATCTTTGTTTGTTTGGGTTTTTTTTGTGCTGCAGTATATTCAGCCGTATGTTTACTGTGCACATATACCTTTTTAATTTAATTTTTTTTCTACTGAGCCAAAGTACTTGTCCTGTAACCCCACTATTCAGCCGTCATATGTTGTTTTTAACTACTATTCCAGTTCCCATTCGTCTTCATAGCACTGATCTTTGCGCCATTAAGTTTCTTTTTGTTTTATTTCATTTTTATCTGTCTGTCAGTATTATAACTTCTGTTTCCAGCATTAAGTTACTTAACGCCGCCGGGAGAAGAAATATACGCATTTCAAGGTTCGAGAAAGTTAAGTCACGCGTTTTGTATTCAACTCTATTCTTGTTTTGTTGTGGTCCTCATTAGCTTTCCGTGATGGAGTGTTGCACACCGCCCTTCTCACCGTGATGTTGTGTTGCTACACTATGCAAATTGTACCCTTTTTTTCTTGTTTGTTTGTTTGTTGGTTTGTTTGTTTGTTTGTACTACAAGCGTGTCCTGGTTACATCCCGGACGAAGTGAACAAGTGAAACCCAGATGACTTATCTCCCTCCATCCCCACCCCACCCCCAAGCACCACCTCCTCACGGCCGACCCGAAGGCCTCGTTGCGAGTTTTTTGTACAGACGGAACGGAGAAGACGACAAAAAAATGAAGAAGAAATAGAAAAATGAACTGATGGATGGATAACTGCGTCGTGGTAACCGCAAGACATCCTCACGCACAGAAGGACCTTCAAGACCCGCCTTTTTAAATCCCCTCTCCTCTCTGTGTGGCGGTTAGCAGCCACCGAGGCCTCCCTGAATCGCTCTTACCCACGAAAGACCTCCGCTAAACGGCTACTCTGCGCTAACACGCTAGGTCGAAGGGGGGGGGGCTTTAGAAACGCCCTCCCCACCCCACCCCTTGTTACAATTGCTCTACAATCCAACCTTGTGCTCTTTAATCCTCGCGACTCCTCCCCTAAAAGACGGGTCCGACGAAACCTCCAAGCTAAAATTGCAGAGTTACCTCTGAGTGTCCCCCCCCGACCCCCGACCCCCCCCCACCCCTCCCCACCACCATAACATCTCAAGGCGTGACCGCTCACTGCATTGACAACAAGTGGGTGTTGAGTCCCCTGTCTGAGCTCTACCAAATAACACAACATGGATGGATACCGCCCCCCCCCCGGCCTCCAAGCCCGGGGCTTCAGGTCTTCCCATGAACCACACACTTAAATCTCACTAAGAAACGTTGGACAAAGGTGGACAAAGACTGGTGGACTGTGGTCAGGAAAAGCCACCCTATACCGAATGTGAGTGTGTGTGTGTGTGTGTGTGTGTGTGTGCGTGTGTGCGCACGTGCGAGTGTGTGCGTGTGTGTTTCTGTACAGGATACAGACCCATGGGGCTGGCCCCGTTCACAATCCCAGCGCGGCGTCACAAGCAGCAGCAGATGATGATGATGATGATGATGATATGGGAAAAAAAAAATGGATCCTAAAGTTTAATGCCTTCTATCCTCTCCCCCCCCCCCCCTCCCCCCCCCCCCCTTCCCCTCATCACCTGTTCTCTGTATGTCGTCGCATTTAGTCTGGTTCTCGCTGCATCATGCAGAGGGTTCCTGCCCTCCTCCTCCTCCTCCTCCTTTTGGTTGACCTGACGTTACTTTGAATTTCCATGTATAAAGAAAAGAAAGGCGGACATGTACTGTAACGGTGTCAGTAATGTGTGGTGATATATGTATGTGTGGGGTACAACAATGTCCCGATGAAGGTAACTGATACCGAAAGAAAAACGAAAAACGCGTGTGCAAATGCTTTTCCTTGAATAACGCTACAGAGGTAATATATTTTTGTATTTTAAAATGTATAGGCAGACGAACTCGTATGTGTAACCGTTGGAAGCTGGAGAAGGGGATGAGGAGAGGTGGTGGGGGTGTGAAGAAGAAAAAAAAAATGAAAAACTGAATTGGGAGGGTGTGTGTGTGTGTGGTGTGTGTGTGTGTGTGTGTGTGTGTGGTGTGTGTGTGTGTGTGTGTGTGGTGTGTGTGTGTGTGTGTGTGTGTGTGTGTGTGTGTGTGTGTGTGTGTGTGTGTGTGTGTGTGTGTGTGTGTGTGGTGTGTGTGTGTGTGTGTGGCTGCTAGCCCGTGTGTGGCTGCTAGCCCAGACGGCCGCTAGCTGTCGAAGCGTTATGAATCGTACCTGTGGAAGGGCCGCGCCTGAGAACGGTGGCGTGGACGCGTCTGCGCTGCCGCTCAGGAGGGGAGCTTCCCTGCATGTTTTATGGTTTTGGTTTTGTTTGGTTGTTGTAAAAGGACACCGCGTGTGTAAATATCCATAACGCCTCTTAGAATGCTCTTGTCAACCCCACCACGTCTCCCCTCCAAGCCCCTCCCATGTCTGACACAAAAAAGTATTAATTCATAAACCCATTGTACTGTTCAATAAAACATATTTCTCTTTATTGCACGCTCCATAGGGTATTCATTTTGCGCTTTCAGTTGCTTTGGTTTCGGTGTGGCGTGGTTCTGTACACGACCCCGAATGCCCGAATCATTGTGGGGACAAAGGCCAAAGCGTTTGTTTTTTACTGATGGATCGATTTTCCACCTGGCGTTCTAAACTCCACACAGCACACCTTTTTGTATCGTGTGTGTGTGTGTGTGTGTGTATATAGATATAGATATATAGATGTATATACACAGTATATCATATTCCTCAGCAGAGAGTGTCCTGCACCGAAGAATGCGTGCTCGGCCGCCTGATCTCGTAGAGTTTGGTCTTGATGTGCATGGCGCCGTCCATGTCCTCCCCGCTCCTCCGGCAAGAAGGGTCGGGCCGCACCAGGCTCTGCCGCTGGGTGAGCTTCACCAGCGCCACCAGCAGGGCGCCGCCGGCCAGCATGAGGCCGGGCCACTGCAGGGCGAACAGCGCCACCCCCAGCGTGTAGCGCCGGTGCAGGATGGCGGCGTCCGGGTGCTTGGCCGAGTCGGCCAGACAGGATACGGCCTCGCCCAGCAGCTCCTCCAGGTTCCCCTTCACGACCAGGGCCTCCGCACGGAGTTCCCTCTCATCCAGCTGACATTTGGGTACGTAGAAACACTTAGGGAGAGAGAGAGAAGTAATATCTTAAAGGGGACGTTATGCCACCAGGCGTGAGTATGATTAGCCATTGGAAGCAGTTTCACAATTGCCACAATTGTGACTACTGTCTAGTGACATCACAAGTGGGAATGTCCACCTAGATGTATGCTGACTAGATCAGTTTACCTGGCTGTCGGTACAGTCCACTGCGTGGGCTGGTAGACTGATCTAGTAATCATACATCTAGGTGGCATAATATGTCCCCTTTAAAGGGGGCTCCTATTATGACGCTGCAAGCCATTTCGGGATCTCTGGCTTAAGATGTACGCTGGATAGATCTTCCCAGTGGACTGTAGGGTTTGCCGATCTATGCAGCGTGCATCTGGGTGGACAAACTCCCACTTGTGACGCCGTAAGTCGGAGATTTTGAAACGGCTTGCGATGGCTAAATCACACTCACACCTGGTGGGATAAGCAAGCTTAGCATTCCCCTCTTTTTAAACTGCCCAGATTTGTCGGAAAGTCGCTGTGTATTTTTAGCCATTGTTCCTTTTGGCGTACGGAGGATTTTTTTTAAATCTCCTCGTTACATTAGTAGCCAACGTGTGATCGGTGGATGGTTTTAATCGGCCTCACCTGGCCGATTAAAGAGACTGGCTGATTAGGCCTCCGGGGGTTTGGGCGGGGATACTGCGCACCTGTGTTGCGATGGGGAATCAGGGCGGACAGGATAAGCCGGCAATCAACCACACACACAGTCTCTCGAGGGAGCGTGGACAATTTGGCATTTACCACCTGCTCCGCCTTTAACGCGCCACAATACAACCGGTCGGTTCCTGTGGGTCAGATGGAGGCCGGAGAATCACCTCCTCTATGTGGCGCCACGCGGGGGCAGGGTCTCCTGCTGCCCCGGCACTGGTCCTATTCATTCATGGCCAGATTAACTCCCCGGGGGAATTGATTTATACCCTCGACTCTCCTCCCTTGTTGTTGTTGAGACACATACACAAAAAACCCTGAAAAGCTCAACTTTCTGTCTTGTTTTGCGCTTGTGTGTGCTTGCGTGTGTGTGTGTGTGCGCACCAGAAGACAAAAACAGTGCAGAAGTGTAAAAACCATAACTAATAACATTTCCGGCGTTCCCCTTGGCACACTCCCGTGCCCACACGATGTCTGCCAAGAACTGTTGGAGCAGCACGCCGTGACGAAACGGCGTGCTAAATCACCTGACAAGCCCCTCTTAATGTGACACTTATCATATTATGAGGAGGGGCGGAGGAGATGTAATGTTTTTCGGGTTGTTTTTCTTCCTTCTAACGGTCACGCTCCGTTGCCAGGTCCAGATGAAGTTCCTGGTGGAGCACATGAGGAGGCCGGACTACATGGACGCCCTGCAGAGCTTCACCTCGCCCCTGAACCCCGCCCACCAGCTGGGCAACCTCCGGTACGTAAGCTAGCACTGGAACGTTGGCCTCGCGCGAACACTGGAACGTTAGCCTCGCGCGAACGCCAGAACGTTAGCCTAGCGCAAACGCTGGAACGTAGCCTAGCGAGAATGCTACTATGTAGGCTGGTGTTGGAACGTAGCCTCACGCGAATGCTGGAACGTAGCCTAGCACAAACGCTAGAACGTAGCCTAGCGCGAATACTAGAATGTAGCCTATCGCAGGTGCTGGAACGTAGCCTGGCGTGAATGCAAGAATGTAGCCTAACACTGGAACGTAGCCCAAGAGTCACACTAGAACGTAGGCTATATCCCGCACTAGTACGTAGGCTATCTCGTGCGCTAGTATGTAGGCTAGCTAGCTAGCTCTCTGGGCACATGTTACATTTATTGTATTCTATTCCCATCTCTCTCACCGTGCTACTGCGGATGCTAGCTCTTACACTACACACTCCCGGAGCCCTGGCTCCTTTGTGGGTGTCATGTTTCTGTGAAGCCTCTGAACAGTAAACAGCAATCCATAGTGATTAGTACGATCTGATTCCCATTACCCACGCGCGGGGGGGTGGGGGTGGAGTTTGATTCCGCATCATGTCTCGAGTCGATACGCTTTTCCTTGTTGTGCTTTGCGATTGATCCCGCCTGCTCTTGGGAAAAGAAAAAAACACTTCCAGGTGTGTCGTTACACCGAAGCACATAACCTTCTTTATCTCTCCCTGTCTGTTTGCCTAGTACTTACTTTTGTGCGTTGCTTTTGTGTGTTTGTTTGTTTGTTTGTTTGCAGACTGGAGGAGTGCAGGATGATGTCGTCGGCCAAGCGGCCTCTGTGGCTGAACTGGGAGAACCCGGACATGATGTCAGAGCTGCTCTTCCAGAGCAACGAGATCATCTTCAAGAACGGAGACGGTGAGCTCACCACGCCACCTCGCTCTGTCTCAATCTGTCTCTCTCTCTGTCTCGCTCTGTCTCGCTTAGTCTCTCGCTCTGTCTCTCTCTCTCTCTCTCTCTCTCTCTCTCTCTCTCTCTCTTTCTCTCTCTCTCTGTCTCTCGCTCTGTCTCTGTCTCTGTCTCTCTCTCTCTTCTCTCTCTGTCTCTCTCTCTCTCTCTTCTCTCTCTCTCTCTCTCTCTCTCCTCTCTCTCTCTCTCTGTCTCTCTCTCCTCTCTTCTTCTCTCTCTTCTCTCTCTTCTCTCTCTCTCTCTCTTCCTCTGTCTTCTCTCTGTCTCTCTCTCTCGTCTCCATGCAACTGCGTGTGGTGTTGTGTGTGTGTGTGTGTGGTGTTGTGTGGTGTTGTGTGGTGTGTGTGTGTGGTGTGTGTGTGTGTGTGTGTGTGTTGTGGTGTGTGTGTGTGTTGTGTGTTGTGTGGTGTGTGTGTGTGTGTGTATGTTTGGTGTGTGTGTGTGTGTTAGTATGTTGACATGTGCCGCCGCTCCCTGGCGATTAACCCTGACGACGGAGGCGTCGCCGGCAATGCCTCACTCCGCACCGCCGCAGCAGCAGCACCCCCTGCAGCGTGCCGCATCACCCCCCTCCTCCCTGGGCGGACGGCGAGGGCGGTTTAGTTCAGACACCCTCCGCCTCGCTTCCTTACGAGACATCAGAGGGCCTCATCAAAGCCCCGCCGCTAACACATCCGCCCTCTGTTCTCTGTCCAACTGTCCTCCCTCCCTCCCTCCCTCCCTCACTCCGCCTCACACACCCTCTCTCTCTTCCCCCCCGGTGTCTCTCTACATATCTCTCTTTCTATCTCTTTCTCTTTTCTCTCTCCCTCCATCTCTCTCTGTCCCACTCGCGTCTCCTCCCACCTCTCGCTCTCGCTCTCTCTCTCTCTCCCCCCCCCTGTTCTCTCGTTCTCCAGATCTGAGGCAGGACATGCTGACGTTGCAGATCATCAGGATAATGGAGAACATCTGGCAGAACCAGGGTCTCGATCTCAGGTAGGCTCCCCGTCTCTGGAGTGTGACAGCCCTGGGATAGAACCGGACTGGACCTGCCCTCTCTTCCTCCTCCTCCTCCTCCCTCTGTTTTATCTGTGCTGCAGTACCTGCATGCTGATTTACAGTGGCCAGGCCCTTCTGGGTGCGGTGATTTAAAAGACTCCTTTCCCTCTCTCTCTCTCTCGCTCTCGCTCTTCTCTCTCTCTCCTCCCTCCCTCCCTCTTCCCCTTCGCTGGTACAGCCTTGAGGGACCGGATGAGTCCAATGATTTCTTGATCTATTATGTACACTTCTTAGCGTCTCCTCGCGCGCAGTTTGCTCTGCGAGTTTGTTTGAAAATTACAAATCTTTTAATTATATCTCCCCCTTTTATCTATCTTTACCCCCCGCCACTACTTACACACACACACACACACACACACACACACACACACACACACACACACACACACACACACACACACACACACACACACACACACACACACACACACACACACACACACCTCTACACACACACACACACATATTCATACACTCATGTGCACACACACATGTTGTTGAATTCGCACTCTCACACATTCGTCTCACACACACCAACGCATGCGCACACACACCGCAGGATGCTGCCGTACGGCTGTCTGTCCATCGGCGACTGCGTGGGCCTGATCGAGGTGGTGAGGAACTCCCACACCATCATGCAGATCCAGTGCAAGGGCGGCCTGAAGGGGGCGCTGCAGTTCAACAGCCACACGCTGCACCAGTGGCTCAAGGATAAAAACAGGGGAGAGATGTGAGTGCTGATGATTCCACGTTCTTCCTCCTCCTCCTCCTCCTCCTCCCTTCTAATCTTACCGCCACGCTTTTCCCCCCCGGAGACTCGGGAACATTCTGAAAATGTCATCTTCTCTCGAAAGCGTGATAGTCCTGGGGAGCTGGAGGGTGGTCTAGTGGCTGGGGGGGCGGGGGCTATTTCAGAACGAAGCGCTCTGGGACGGTCGGAACCCTAATATCCGTAGTCTACTTGCAGGCTATCCCTGTGCAAGGGCCGTCCGTTCAGTGTCTACATCGTAATGCTAAATATGAATAATAGTAGTTTAGCCCGTAGGTATTGGTTTTCGATAATCAACTCTGTTTGGCCGAGTTGGAATGTATTGTAGCTTTTAATGTTCAGGGTAATCTGCTTGTGCGTGTTGGTCTGTATCGAATGAGACGGCCTCACCTGCCTTTTTAATCTGCGTAAGTGCTTTAAATGTCTTTTTAAAGCACTTATAATTTTTTGTAGTTGTGCCAGCATTGATTAATATACGCTCGCGATCGTTCCCGGCCTCACCTGCGGGTCGCTTCGGATAAAAGCGTCTGCCAAGTGACTCGATGTAATGTTGATGTTAACGTTAATGCAATGTAAATGTAATCGCAAATGCAACGTAATGTCTCAGGTACGACCAGGCCATCGATCTGTTCACGCGGTCGTGCGCGGGCTACTGCGTCGCCACCTTCATCCTGGGCATCGGCGACCGACACAACAGTAACATCATGGTCAAGGAAGATGGACAGGTAAGGGCTCCGTCCAGCCCGTCCGTCGTCCCCCTAGTGGTTGTTCTGTCTTAATTCAAAGGAGCATTTCTCCTCTCCTCCGCCTACTGCTAAGCTATTAATAATAACGCCTCTCGACAGCAACGCATGACGAAGGCTTTTGACTATTCTGTGATTTATGATTTCTAAGATGTCGGGGGCAAAAGCACTGCAAACCGATTTTCAATGGCAATATTTTTAGAAGAGTTTTTCAATGAATCCACCGAATACTGGAATCCTTTTTGTGGCGCGCCGTGGTCGTGTTTTTAAATGCGATGGGAGGTTGGTGTGGGGGAGACCGGGTCCAGCCACCACGGTGTGTCTCACCCACAGCCCCCGATGGCTGCACCAGTGCCTTGCCCTCATTCCTCACTGTCCCCCAACAGCTGTTCCACATAGATTTTGGCCACTTCCTGGACCACAAGAAGAAGAAGTTTGGCTACAAGCGGGAGCGCGTTCCCTTTGTTCTGACTCAGGACTTCTTAATAGTGATCAGCAAGGGAACCCAGGAGTGCACCAAGACCCGGGAGTTTGAGAGGTACTTTGTCTTTTCCCTTTGTTTACGTCGCGGGTGTTTTATTGTCGTTTATTATTATCTATTTGTTTTGGCCGCTGCATTTCTTGGTTGCGGTTCCCCATTTTCCGTACTGTCAAAGCGTGTGCTTTGTCTGTCTGCCTCATTCAACTCTTTCTCTCTTTCTGTCTCTCTTTCTGTCTCCCTCTCCACTTCTCCCTCCACCTCTCTCTCTCTCTCTCTCTCTCTCTCTCCGCCTTATCTTTCCCCTCCTCTCCCCCCAACCCTGTCTTCTCCCCTCCTCTCTCTCTCCCCCCTCCCTCCCTAGGTTCCAGGAGATGTGCTACAAGGCCTACCTGGCCATCCGCCAGCACGCCAACCTCTTCATCAACCTGTTTTCCATGATGCTGGGCTCCGGCATGCCCGAGCTGCAGTCCTTCGACGACATCGCCTACATCCGCAAAACGCTGGCCCTGGACAAGACGGAGCAGGAGGCCGTGGACTACTTCATGAAGCAGATGAACGACGCCCACCACGGCGGCTGGACCACCAAGATGGACTGGATCTTCCATACCATCCGCCAGCATGCCATGAACTGAGGCGGGCGTAGCCCCTCCCCTACATCGGCGGCGGCCTGACGCAAAAAAATGAGAAGGTTTCGCACGCACACTCACTCAGCGGTGTTGGCGATCGGCGTTCTCTTGTGTGCGTTACAGAGTGCTGTCGAGGGAGCCGCGGTGATCGCCAGCGTGCTTTTGTTACCGTTTTTCTACTCTGCGTCTGAACCTTAGCCGTCTGCTCCACAGACCTCGAGGAGCCCCAAGGGGAAGGAAGGAAGGAACGAAGGAAAGGAGGAGGAGGGGATCTTCTCAGATCTCCTGCCTTCTCCAAAATTAAGAGGAGTGAGAGCAGGTGGTGGAAACCCGGAGAACATTCAGACTTCTTTCCGTAAAACACCGAACTATGAGCGCATCGCTTCGTTTTTCCTTCGAATATCTACAGCCATCATCATTGAAAGACATTTTGACTTATTATTGTATTATTGCCTAGCAGTCACACTAACTGACATTATACCCACTACCTATGAGGAACTGATAAAGGCAGAGCACACCTCGTCTCACTTTTGACCTTTTTTTTGCTGTTAGTTTTTTGTCCGGGGGATGCATGGGGAGGAATTCAAAAAGGTGCCCGAAATAGGTCCCAGAGGTGCCCCAAAACGGATCCCAGAGGTGCCCCGAAATAGATCCCTGAGGGGCCCCAAAACGGATCCCCGAGGGGCCCCAAAACGGATCCCTGAGGTGCCCCAAAATGGATTCCTGTCGAGATGGTTGAATCTGGAGGAACCGGCGTAAATGCCAATGTCAACTGGCATGCGTGTCACTCGGCTGTCGGGGGAAAAGGTTATGCTAACGGTGGAATTTTATTCAAAGTATTACATTTGACTTCTGCTGAAAAGACGACTATCACGTTATTTTGTTTTTTTTCTCTTTTTTTCCCTCCTCCGTTTTCATCCATACATCGGCCGTCGGTCTAGACATCCAGACTGGGCCACTTTATCTTTGTTTGTTTGGGTTTTTTTTGTGCTGCAGTATATTCAGCCGTATGTTTACTGTGCACATATACCTTTTTAATTTAATTTTTTTTCTACTGAGCCAAAGTACTTGTCCTGTAACCCCACTATTCAGCCGTCATATGTTGTTTTTAACTACTATTCCAGTTCCCATTCGTCTTCATAGCACTGATCTTTGCGCCATTAAGTTTCTTTTTGTTTTATTTCATTTTTATCTGTCTGTCAGTATTATAACTTCTGTTTCCAGCATTAAGTTACTTAACGCCGCCGGGAGAAGAAATATACGCATTTCAAGGTTCGAGAAAGTTAAGTCACGCGTTTTGTATTCAACTCTATTCTTGTTTTGTTGTGGTCCTCATTAGCTTTCCGTGATGGAGTGTTGCACACCGCCCTTCTCACCGTGATGTTGTGTTGCTACACTATGCAAATTGTACCCTTTTTTTCTTGTTTGTTTGTTTGTTGGTTTGTTTGTTTGTTTGTACTACAAGCGTGTCCTGGTTACATCCCGGACGAAGTGAACAAGTGAAACCCAGATGACTTATCTCCCTCCATCCCCACCCCACCCCCAAGCACCACCTCCTCACGGCCGACCCGAAGGCCTCGTTGCGAGTTTTTTGTACAGACGGAACGGAGAAGACGACAAAAAAATGAAGAAGAAATAGAAAAATGAACTGATGGATGGATAACTGCGTCGTGGTAACCGCAAGACATCCTCACGCACAGAAGGACCTTCAAGACCCGCCTTTTTAAATCCCCTCTCCTCTCTGTGTGGCGGTTAGCAGCCACCGAGGCCTCCCTGAATCGCTCTTACCCACGAAAGACCTCCGCTAAACGGCTACTCTGCGCTAACACGCTAGGTCGAAGGGGGGGGGGCTTTAGAAACGCCCTCCCCACCCCACCCCTTGTTACAATTGCTCTACAATCCAACCTTGTGCTCTTTAATCCTCGCGACTCCTCCCCTAAAAGACGGGTCCGACGAAACCTCCAAGCTAAAATTGCAGAGTTACCTCTGAGTGTGTCCCCCCCGACCCCCCCCACCCCTCCCCACCACCATAACATCTCAAGGCGTGACCGCTCACTGCATTGACAACAAGTGGGTGTTGAGTCCCCTGTCTGAGCTCTACCAAATAACACAACATGGATGGATACCGCCCCCCCCCCCCCCCCGGCCTCCAAGCCCGGGGCTTCAGGTCTTCCCATGAACCACACACTTAAATCTCACTAAGAAACGTTGGACAAAGGTGGACAAAGACTGGTGGACTGTGGTCAGGAAAAGCCACCCTATACCGAATGTGAGTGTGTGTGTGTGTGTGTGTTTCTGTACAGGATACAGACCCATGGGGCTGGCCCCGTTCACAATCCCAGCGCGGCGTCACAAGCAGCGATGCAAGTATGATGATGATGATGATGATTGAGAAAAAAAAATGGATTCCTAAAGTTGGAAGTGGCCTTCTAGTCCTCTCCCCCCCCCCCCCCCCCCCTCCCCCTCTCACTGTGTCTCTGTATGTCGTCGCTTTAGTTCTGTTCTCGCTGCATCATGCATGAGGTCCTGCCCTCCTCCTCCTCCTCCTTTTGGTTGACCTGATGTTTACTTGAATTTCATGTATAAAGAAAGAAAGGCGACTGTACTTGTACGTGTGTGTGTGTGTGTGTGTGTGTGTATGTATGTATGTGTGGGGTACAACAATGTCCCGATGAAGGTAACTGATACCGAAAGAAAAACGAAAAACGCGTGTGCAAATGCTTTTCCTTGAATAACGCTACAGAGGTAATATATTTTTGTATTTTAAAATGTATAGGCAGACGAACTCGTATGTGTAACCGTTGGAAGCTGGAGAAGGGGATGAGGAGAGGTGGTGGGGGTGTGAAGAAGAAGAAAAAATGAAAAACTGAGTTGGGAGGGTGTGTGTGTGTGTGTGTGTGTGTGTGTGTGTGTGTGTGTGTGTGTGTGTGTGTGTGTGTGTGTGTGTGTGTGTGTGTGGTGTGTGTGTGTGTGTGTGTGTGTGTGTGTGTGTGTGTGTGTGTGTGTGTGTGTGTGTGTGTGTGTGTGTGTGTGTGTGTGTGTGTGTGGCTGCTAGCCCGTGTGTGGCTGCTAGCCCTGGAGGTGGCGGGGGCGGCAGACGGCTGCTAGCTGTCGAAGCGTTATGAATCGTACCTGTGGAAGGGCCGCGCCTGAGAACGGTGGCGTGGACGCGTCTGCGCTGCGCTCAGGAGGGGAGCTTCCCTGCATGTTTTATGGTTTTGGGTTTTTGTTTGGTTGTTGTAAAAGGACACCGCGTGTGTAAATATCCATAACGCCTCTTAGAATGCTCTTGTCAACCCCACCACGTCTCCCCTCCAAGCCCCTCCCATGTCTGACACAAAAAAAGTATTAATTCATAAACCCATTGTACTGTTCAATAAAACATATTTCTCTTTATTGCACGCTCCATAGGGTATTCATTTTGCGCTTTCAGTTGCTTTGGTTTCGGTGTGGCGTGGTTCTGTACACGACCCCGAATGCCCGAATCATTGTGGGGACAAAGGCCAAAGCGTTTGTTTTTTACTGATGGATCGATTTTCCACCTGGCGTTCTAAACTCCACACAGCACACCTTTTTGTATCGTGTGTGTGTGTGTATATATATATATAGATATAGATATATAGATGTATATACACAGTATATCATATTCCTCAGCAGAGAGTGTCCTGCACCGAAGAATGCGTGCTCGGCCGCCTGATCTCGTAGAGTTTGGTCTTGATGTGCATGGCGCCGTCCATGTCCTCCCCGCTCCTCCGGCAAGAAGGGTCGGGCCGCACCAGGCTCTGCCGCTGGGTGAGCTTCACCAGCGCCACCAGCAGGGCGCCGCCGGCCAGCATGAGGCCGGGCCACTGCAGGGCGAACAGCGCCACCCCCAGCGTGTAGCGCCGGTGCAGGATGGCGGCGTCCGGGTGCTTGGCCGAGTCGGCCAGACAGGATACGGCCTCGCCCAGCAGCTCCTCCAGGTTCCCCTTCACGACCAGGGCCTCCGCACGGAGTTCCCTCTCATCCAGCTGACATTTGGGTACGTAGAAACACTTAGGGAGAGAGAGAGAAGTAATATCTTAAAGGGGACGTTATGCCACCAGGTGTGAGTATGATTAGCCATTGGAAGCAGTTTCACAATTGCCACAATTGTGACTACTGTCTAGTGACATCACAAGTGGGAATGTCCACCTAGATGTATGCTGACTAGATCAGTTTACCTGGCTGTCGGTACAGTCCACTGCGTGGGCTGGTAGACTGATCTAGTAATCATACATCTAGGTGGCATAATGGTGGCATAATATGTCCCCTTTAAAGGGGGCTCCTATTATGACGCTGCAAGCCGTTTCGGGATCTCTGGCTTAAGATGTACGCTGGATAGATCTTCCCAGTGGACTGTAGGGTTTGCCGATCTATGCAGCGTGCATCTGGGTGGACAAACTCCCACTTGTGACGCCGTAAGTCGGAGATTTTGAAACGGCTTGCGATGGCTAAATCACACACACACCTGGTGGGATAAGCAAGCTTAGCATTCCCCTCTTTGTAAACTGCCCAGATTTGTCGGAAAGTCGCTGTGTATTTTTAGCCATTGTTCCTTTTGGCGTACGGAGGATTTTTTTTAAATCTCCTCGTTACATTAGTAGCCAACGTGTGATCGGTGGATGGTTTTAATCGGCCTCACCTGGCCGATTAAAGAGACTGGCTGATTAGGCCTCCGGGGGTTTGGGCGGGGATACTGCGCACCTGTGTTGCGATGGGGAATCAGGGCGGACAGGATAAGCCGGCAATCAACCACACACACAGTCTCTCAAGGGAGCGTGGACAATTTGGCATTTACCACCTGCTCCGCCTTTAACGCGCCACAATACAACCGGTCGGTTGCAACGGTCTACCTCACGGGAGGGACGTCCTTCCTGTGGGTCAGATGGAGGCCGGAGAATCACCTCCTCTAGGTGGCGCCACGCGGGGGCAGGGTCTCCTGCTGCCCCGGCACTGGTCCTATTCATTCATGGCCAGATTAACTCCCCGGGGGAATTGATTTATACCCTCGACTCTCTCCCCACCACTCCCCCCTTCTCTGGCCCTCTCCAGTTCTTTGAGGTAATTTGATTAAAAACAATTTGGTTGAATGTCAAGGCCAGTATGGATGGAAGGGACACAGGCAGGCAGGCAGCCTTTCAAGATCAGATGGGAAGACAATATGGGCTTCCCCCCATCGACCAGATTTGCTCTGTTTTTACAAATAAAAATTACAGAAGAAAAATTGAAGATGGATATTCCATAATTTGCATTTAATCAAATTCAAACAGAATGGACACAAACGCAGACACACACACACACACACCCCACCCCACATGCCCCTACCTGGGGCGCCAGGCGCAGGGAGTCCTCGTTGTGGTGCAGCAGGGCCGGGCGGCCAAAGTCGCTGAGGTTCACGGTGGCCTGCAGGCAGGGCATGGAGCTCACCCCCCGGCAGTCCACCCAGTCC
>PIJE02000154.1:608892-611392 GCA_002895965.2 Coryphaenoides rupestris
TTTCCCAGCGCGGCGGCCCCGGTATCTTCCGGCGCGACTGGCCTGATGTTGTAAGATCGGGGTGTCTGACAGTCAGCTGATGGGGCGAGGTGGGGGTGTTCCGCGGCCGTCGGGCGGAGACGCACAGGTTCGAGTGGGACAGCGGACCCCGGCAGCAGCGTCCGTGCGAGTAGGTTGTGCGGAACGCCGCCAGGCCCACGACCATGTGAAGGATTGGTGCGGAGCCGGCCAAGGTAGGCCGGGAGGGAGGCGCTTGCAGTAGGGTGGGGGTGGCTCAGGAGGACCAGCGATGGAAGAAGAGAGAGATCTGGTAGGTAGGGGAGGAGGAAGAGGAGGAGGGGGTGAGGGGGTGGAGAGAGGAGGAGAGGAGGAGGAGGAGGAGGTGGAGAGGAGGAGGAGGAGAGAGGAAGAGAGGAGGAGGAGGAGGAGAGGAGGAGGGGAGGAGAGGAGGAGAGGAGAGAGGAGGAGGGAAGGAGGAGGAGGAGGAGAGAGGGAGGAGAGGAGATAGGAGAGGAGAGGAGAGGAGAGGAGAGGAGAGGAGGAGGTAGGAGGAGGAGGAGGAGAGAGAGAAGGAGAGGAGGGAGAGGAGAAGGAGAGGAGAGAGGAGAAAGAGGAGAGGAGAAGGGAGAGGAGAGAGGAGAGGAGAGGAGAGGAGGAGAGGGGGAGGAAGGGAGAGGAGAAGGGTGGGAGGAGGGGAAGGGAGAGAGAAGGGATGGATATGTGTTTCGGTTTTAGGTGAGTGTGAGGAGTAGGTGAAGGGAACAGTGAGGAGGGGCATGGGGAGGGTGGGTTCGGGGCGTTGGGGCCGGACTGTAGGAGTGTTAAGCGGAGGAAGGATAGGATAGCAGGTTTTATGGAGTGAGGTAGGTAGGGGGGAGTTGTGCAGGGGAATGGCGTTTTCGAAACCCGACGCCGACCCGTCCGCTGTTGTCCCCCCCCCTGCCAGCTCGGCTCCCTCCTCCACCCGAAGCCCGCCCCGCGCCGATTTCCTTTTTTTCTCTTTCTTTCTTTCTTTTCTCTTTCTTTCTTTTTTCTTTTTTTGTTTCTTTTCTTTAGTTTCTTTCTTTTCTTTTTTCTTTTCTTTTTTTTTTTTCTTTTTCTTTCTTTTCTTTTTTTTTTTTCTTCTTCTTTTCTTTTCTTTTCTTTTTTCTTTTTCTTTTCCTGCCTTTTTTTTCTCCTTTCTTTTTCTTCTTCTTTTTCCCTTTTTTTTTTTTTTTTTTCTTGCTTTTTCTTTCTTTCTCTTCTTTCTTTTTTGACTTCTTCCTTGTTTTCTTTTCCTCTATCTCGCTTTCTTGCCTCTGTATCCCACCATCCCCCGTCTCCCGCCCGCCCCGCGAGACCCGGGTCCCGTTTTTTGACAGAGGAAGGAGGGAGGGAGGGGAGGAGAGGGGAGAGGGAGTGGGTGAGAGAGAGGGAGGGAGAAGGGGGGAGGGTGGGTGTGTGTGTGTGCGTGTGTGTGCGTGTGCGTGTGTGTGTGTGTGTGACCACCATCTCCCCCCGTGTGATACGAGCTTTCATCATTTAAATGCCAGCCAGCCCACAAGTTTTAGCATTTTAGCTCACCGCCGACGGTTGGGGAGCTATAAAAGTTGTGGGAATCAAGACAGCGTAGAAACGGCCGACCTCACCGTACTCAACGCCGCTCAGCAGGAACATCAGCCCGATGGTGAAGAACGTCAGCCTCCGCTTTCGCTGTTTATCCATTTTCTTTTGTTGCCGAACGACTTTGGTGGTTCTTCCCGTTTAATCGCCAGCCCCCCGACGCCACACGGCCCCCTCGGTGTGGTGCGGAGCGCGTCGAGAAGTGTGTGTGTGTGTCGTGTGTGTGTGTGCGTGTGTGTGTGTGTGTGTGTGTGTGTGTGAGGGGAGGGGCGGGGGGGGGGGAAAGAAAATGGAAGGCAGTGTGTCTCCACTCAGAGGGTCACAGGAATCTGCCGCTCGCTAATCTCCAGATGAAGAAGAATCAAATTAGAGCCTTCGTCGTCTTCTGGAGGAGGAGAAACCAGCCCTCAGCACCCCTCCCAAAACTCGAAAAAAGAAAATGGCGGAGTGAACTCACCTCTGTGACCCCCGCACCCGCCCCCCCGAAACACTTTCCGTTCGGTCACTTAGCCTTAATTAGTTCAAAATCCAAAAGAAAAGTCTTCATTTCCGGGTTGAGGACGTACGCGGACGCCAGCGAGCCGCGGCCGTGAGCTAGGCTACGCGTTCGCTGTGGCGATGTTGTCAGGTAACGAGATGCAAGGCGAGGTAACGTTATCCGCGTTATGCATTTTTAATCTGCTTTTACTCCGATGTCCCGATCAGGAGCTGCTTCTCTCTCTCGCAGAACAGACGTTCCCCACGAGGCCTTTCGGCAAAAGGTGTCCGCGGCAAAAGTTACTCGCGTTTCGCTGCCGTATCGCTCCATAAATACACAAGCACTTTAGTGTATTAAGTTATCATAATCTCGAAGCGTATTGCAATTTACTTTAGTGACTGTTGTGAATAGGGCGGCCAA
>PIJE02000154.1:616392-630394 GCA_002895965.2 Coryphaenoides rupestris
TCTGCAGTCGGCTTGTAGCAGGTGAGCACATCATATATTTATGTCATATATATATCCATCATAAATCATATATCATATCATGTATTAAGGCCTCACACACAATTACACAATTATGCAAATGCACGACGACACACACACACACACACACACACACACACAATCGCACACACACACAATTGCACACACACACAATTGCACACACACACACACACACAGACACACACACAATTACACAGACCTACAATACATACATTCCATTCCATTCCATATACATCAAATACATTATTGATGTGTGTGTGTGTGTGTGTGTGTGTGTGTGCTTGTGTGTGTGTGCATTTGTGTGTGTGTGTGCGTGCATGCGTGTGTGTGTGTGCGTTGCGTGTGTGCATGTGTGTGTGGCGTGTGTGCCTGTGTCGGTGTGTGTGTGCCTGTGTGTGTGTGTGTGTGTGTGTGTGTGTGTGTGTCTGTGTGTGTGTGTCTGTGTGTGTGTGTGTGTGTGTGTGTGTGTGTGTGGTGTGTGTGTGTGTGTGCGTGTGTGCGTGCATGTGTGTGTGCGTGTGTGCCTGTGTGTGTGTGTCTGTGTGTGTGTGTGTGTGTGTGTGTGTCTGTGTATGTGTCTGTGTGTGTGTGTGTGTGTGTGTGTGTGTGTGTGTGTGTGTGTGTGTGTGTGTGTGCGTGGACATCCCCGTGCGTGTCAGGTGTGGGCGCGGGGGCGGGCTCCTCCATCTTTGGATTCCTGACGCGCTGCACGCGAGCGGACGAGCGTGCCGGCGTCTTCGCTGCCATCATGGCCTTTCGCCAGGCCGGCCTCCTAATTGGTCAGTCATCGCCATGGTGATAGAGCGGTGTCACATGGCCCCTCCCCTCAATCCTCCCCTCCGTCCCTCGCTCCCTCCTCCCCCCTCTCTGTCCGGTGTATTGGTAATATCAGAGCTCACGCGCGTCTCTCTCTCTCTCCTGTATATCCCCTATGTCTCTCTCTCTCGCTCTCTCTCCTATATCTCCTCTCTCTCTCTCTCTCTCTCTCTCTCTCTCTCTCTCTCTCTCTCTCTCTCTCTCTCTCTCTCTCGCTCCTGGATGCCCAGACACTTATCTGTGATAAATTGACCTTGGGAAATGTGGTGTCGTGTAATAAACCACCTCCTCCACCACCACCACCACCACCACCACCACACCAACACCCACACCACCACCACCACCAGCACCAGCACCACCACCACCACATGGTGATGCACTCAGAATGGCACTTCTTCTCTTATCTCAGCTATTATGCAGGCAACCCAGCAATTATGAAATGCTGTATTGCTCTTTGTAAGTCGCTTTGGATAAAAGCGTCTGACAAATGCCCTAAATGTAAATGTAAATGTAAATGTTTATGTCTCTCTCTCTCTGTCTCTCTGTCTCTCTCACTGTCTCTCTCTCTGTCTCTCTCTCTCTCTCTCTGTCTCTCTCTCTGTCTCTCTCTCTTCACAAGGCCCGGCGTTCAACATGTTCCTGCGACTCTGTGACTTCAAACTCGGCCCGTTTGTGGTGGACAAGTACACGTCTCCCGGGGTAACCCAGACGCTCTCGTCGATCGATACGATAAGCTGATCAATGTGTTAACCGGATCAATGCGCCGGCGGGTTCTCCCGGCGAAGTGGGGCGGCTGCATATACTGTATACTTGTGGTCAACAGACACACCCCAACCCTTGTCACACACATGAGATAAAGACAATAAATACGCAAGCGACCCTTTAATAATGCATTATAATTGGCGCACTTTTGTGTTATTTTTCTGGTAAATAGTTTGCTCTCCGTTCGCCCTCGCTCCCCTCCCCCCCCTCCCCCCCCCACCCCCCACCCCCCTGCTGTTGCTTGGGCCAATAACTCTCTCACTCGTTATCGATCTGTTTTCACCCAGCCTACCTCCCTCCCTACCTCCCTCCCTCCCTCCCTACCCTCCCTCCCACTCCCCCACCCTTGTAACACAAGTACATGACGCAAGATCATCTCTCTCTCTCTCTCTCTCTCTCTCTCTCTCTCTCTCTCTCTCTCTTCTCTCTCTCTCTCTCTCTCTCTCATCTACACACACACACACACACACACACACACTCGCAGTTCCCGACTGTTTGTCTGTCAAGTTCTTCATGTGCTCGTGGTTTACGAGGACCCTGAGTCCAACCGTCGGTTCCGTCTCCACGGTGTGCGTTCAGGACCAGGAGCCGTCTGCCGTTCTCCGGGAACTCGACGGAAAAAACACTCAACACTCCAACAAACTCACAACCTGTTTGTTGGTTTGTTACAGAAAGAGCAGCGACTGGATGATAATTTGATGTCTGAGATGTGTGTGTGTGTGTGTGTGTGTGTCTGTCATGTGATGTGAATTAAGGTCTCACTCTCCCATTCCCCCCCCTCTCTCTCTCTCTCTCTCTCTCTCTCTCTCTTTCCTTCTCCTCTCCTCTCCTCTATTTCTGTCTCTCTCCTTCCCTCTATCTCTCTTTCATGCTCCTTTACTCTCTCTCTCTTCCTCTCTCTCTTCCCCTCTGTCTCTGTCTCTCGCTCTCTCTATATATATATATCCCTCACTCTTTCTCTCTCTATCTCCCTCCCTTTCTCTGCCTCTCTTTTTCTCTCTCCCTCTCTCTCTCTTTCTTTCTCTCTCTCTCTACCTCCCTCCCTCTTTCTCTCTCTCTTCCCCTCTCTCGCTCTCTGTCTCCCTCCCTCTTTCTCGTTCTCTCTTCCACTCTCTCTCTTTCTCTCTACCTCCCTCTCTTTCTCTCTCTCTCTCTCCACCCCCCCCCCCCTCTCCTCAGATCTTCATGTGTGTGTTGTGGACTCTGCTCCAGTTTGTGGTGCTGGCCTTCTTCTGGGACATACCACCTCTGGACGCCGCCGAGGGGGGTCCGGGGTGGCGGGGGTCCGGGGACGAGGGGAGGGGGAGGGGGAGGGGGAGGGGGAGGTGCTGTTGGAGATGAAAGAGGAGGAGGAGGAGACGCTGCCCCTGGTGGCTGCCGAGGAGGCGCCCGTGCACCGCTACCTCGCCATCGGCTCGGAGGACTCGTCAGAGGCCCCGCCCGGTGGCCCGCCCCCGCCCGATAGACCCCGCCCCCCCGCCAGGCCCAGCGTTGTCAGCGGTGAGCAGCTCCATGACAGAGTGTGTCTCGCTTGTTTTGTGCTCTGTGTTATTTATATATTTCTTTCTTTCTTTCTTTCTTTCTTTCTTTATTCTGCTTGGCCTCATTTGTGGAGATCTGCCAGCCAGCGGTGTCACTGCCAACGCGCTCATGTTTGTATCTGCTGTATTGATCTCTCTGCAGGAATACACACACACACACACAGACACACACACACACACACACACACACACACACACACAGACACACACACACACACACACACACACACACACAGACAGGCATGCACACACACACACACACACACACACACACACACAAAACATGCACACATACATAACCGTGTGTATGTGTAAGCGTGTGTGTGATTTCTCTCCATGCACGCACACACAATAGCACACACACCACACACCACACACACACACACACACACACAGTCAGACAAAACATTCACACATACATAATATGCACATGCATGCGTGCGTATGTGCATGCGTGCATGTGTGTGATCTCTCTCCTGGCACGCACACACACAATAATACACACACACACACACACACACACACACAGATAGGCAACACACACATTTCCAAAGCGCTAATTCCCCGGCTGTGTGTGTGAACGGTGGTCCTCTGTGTGAAACGTCAGATCACATACCGCGTGTATTGACAGTACCGGCGTGTGCGTGTGTCAGCGCGCGCGTGTGTGTGTGTGTGTGTGTGTGTGTGTCAGTGTGTGTGTGTGTGTGTGTTGTGTGTGTGTGTCAGCGTGTGTGTGTGTGTGTGTGTGTGTGTCAGCGTGTGTGTGTGTGTGTGTGTGTGTGTGTCAGCGTGTGTGTATCCCGGCTGTCAGTTGTCCCGGCCAATAGGTGTCACGAGGGCCCCGCACGGCTCACAGGCAGCCCCATGCACGCCCGCATCGATTTATGTCACGAGGCACACTTTCTGTTGAACTCCAGGCTCTCTCGACCTTCTCTCTCTCTCTCTCTCCTCTCTCTCTCTCTCTCTCTCTCTCTCTCTCTTCTCTCTCTCTCTCTGCTTTAACTTTCTTTGTCTCATCACGCGCATGTATGTGTGTGTGTGTGTGTGTGTGTGTGTGTATGTGTATGTTGCAAGGTATGAGGGGGATAGAGACAGATAGAAGAACAGTGAGAGAGAGGGTGAGAGAGAGAGAGAGAGAGAGAGAGAGAGAGAAAGAGAGTTTGTGTTGGGGTTAAAGTTTAGTTTAAATGGAGCCAGCGTATAGAAGCGTTGGATTTCTGCGGACGCAGGCGCTATAAGCAGGCCCGGCGTCGGAGCGGATGTCGAGGTGTGCTTATACTCAATTATTGATGGCTCCTCACTTTTTCTTTTCTTTTTTTTTTTTCCCGCGGAAGGGCGAGGAGCTCTCCCAGCCGCAAGGGTCATTTCAATTTCATGAAGCCCTCCGTTTTTTCGTTCTTTGTAGTCGGGGGCAGCAAAAAAAAAGAATAAAACTGCGTGAGAAGGAAAAATAATGTGTCCAAGTTTTCAATGTGTGCTCGGTCAATCTTCGTCCTCTCTCTTCCTCCCCATCTCTCTTTCATCCTCTCTCTCTCTCTCTCTCTCAATTCAATTCAATTCAATTCAATTTTATTTGTGTAGCCCTTAATCACAAGACAGTCTCAAAGGGGCTTTACAGGCCAGATTATGATTTATTTATTTTTTTTTCTCTCTCTCTTTTTCTTTGCACTTGTTTCTCCACCTCCACCCACCACCGCCACCACCCAACCACCCGACCACCACCACCTCCTCCACCCTCACCGGGGCGCTGCAGAGTTCCTGAGAGAGGAGGTGCTGGTTCTGCTCACAGCGCAGTTCATTACACTGTTCAACCAGACCGCGCTGGAGGTACGGCGAAACACACACACACACACACACACACACACACACACACACACACACACACACACACACACAACACACACACAGATGCACACACACACACACACACACAGATGCACACACACACACACACACACACACACACACACACACACACACACACACACACACACACCACACACACACACACACACACACACACACACAGATGCACACATACGCCATGATCACCAATGAACAGAAGTTGTATCTTACTGGGAGGAAAAAGTGGGGAAAAGTTATGTTTTTGCAAAGGTCAGAAGTGTAAACTACTGCAGTTGGTGCATTCATGGCAGCAAGGGAGCAGGACTGAGAGTATTTATTTGTGTTTTAGTTTGTGATCCCCGGGAAGGATCCCAGGCTGGACATATTCATGTTAATAATTAACAAGCATATCGTTAACTATTACTTAAGATCTCAATGTCTCCATTGAGATATTGACTCATGAGGCCTCTGTACTGTATAAACTTTATAACTCTGCAGAAACATTCTAAAACGGTGTATATTAAAAAATGTTCTCAATAATTGCGTGCATAAAACGGTGTATGCACATTGTACTAGTCTGTGCCCGTAAACATGATGAATCTGTATATATAAACGTTATCATTTTCCACGTTAATACATCATAAATTACATTGCAATAAATATCACCTAGTTTCTGTAAGTTCGTCAAAGTTTCATGAAGTTAAAATCGTCAATTCATTCCAGTTATTCAATCCCAATTTAGTGCTTTGTGGAGTCTTGGGGCAGGATCCTCGCTGCCCTATATCGCGCTGGCAGATTTATTATATCTCCTTGTGGTCAAAGATGTGAACTGCAAGGAGTGCCAATAGAGGCTCATTGGGGCAGGACTTAGTCTGCCCCACCGCCCTACTCTGCGGCCCTCGAACATTACAATTTTCATTGCAACATTAATAAAATGGTGGATATAACAATGTTCTAGCTAACGGTGTGTACCCCTAAACATGACCCCCACCGCCAGACGATGGTGACTCCGATGACGCAGCGGTACTTTGGGTTCACGGAGCTGGGCAACAGTCTGATGTACGCGGCGTGCGGCGTGGAGGTCATCCTGGGCTTCTTCCTGGTGCGCTGGCTGAGTGGCCGCGTGGCCGACCGGGCCGTGCTCGCCGCCGGCCTGGCCATCTGCGGCGTCGCCTGCGTCTGGTGCCTCGTCTTCCTCACCGAGCTGCGAGGTTCGTATTGATATACAGTGTGACTGACACACACACACACACACACACACACACACACACACAGGCGTAGAGTGTGGATTAAGCCCACGGGATTTGTGTGTGTGTGTGTGTGTGTGTGTGTGTGTGTCTGGTGTGTGTGTGTGTGTTTTTGGTGTCTGTGTGCATACGTGTGTGTGCGTGTGTGTGCATCTGTGTGTGAGAGGTGGACAAATGACGGACTAGAGCTGGCACACACACACACACACACACACACACACACACACACACACACACACACACACACACACACACACACACACACGCACACACACACACACGCTGCAGTGTGTTTATCCTGTCAATGACATCATGCAGCTTTGGCGGGCGGGAAGCTACGTGAACACAAGCTTACGGTCATTTCATCCGCCGTGGTTGTTTTATTGTTGTGGTTGTTGTTGTTGTTGTTGTTGTTGTTGTTGCTCGTAACATTTTCTCATTTAAAGTCGGGCTTTGAGTAATTGTACGCCGAGTGAAGTGTGTGCTTGGAAATGCCTTTCATTTGAAAGTTAAAACGGAAGTTGTTTATCGCTCTCCATTTTGCATCCACGCAACTAATAACGGACGAACAAACGGATGAACGAACTGACTCCTCCTCACCCTCCTCCCCCTCCTCCTCACCACCCTCCTCCTCCTCCTCACCCTCCTCCTCCTCCCCCTCCTGCGGCAGGGGGCTACAGGTGGGAGATGGCTGCCTTCGTCATCGGGGTCTTCCTGCAGCTGCTGGGGCTTCCGTTCGTGGCCGTGTCTCAGGTGTCCCTCTTCTCCAAAGTAACGGCGGAGAAAACACAAGGTAGCCCGACAGCACATCGTACACGCTCGGCTTGTAGTTCCTATACCCTATACCCTACACCCTATACCCTATACCCTACACCCTATACCCTTATACCCTATACCCTATACACTATACCCTATACCCTATACCCTACACCCTATACCCTACCCTATACCTATACCCTACACCCTATACCCTATACCCTATACCCTACCCTATACCCTATACCCTACACCCTATACCCTATACCCTATACCCTACCCTATACCCTATACCCTATACCCTATACCCTATACCCTATACCCTATACCCTATACCCTATACCCTATACCCTATACCCTACACCCTATACCCTATACCCTATACCCTACACCCTACCCTTGGAGTTCACGTGCTACCTCGACCGCGGAGGTTCCTGCTGCTGGATGCTTGAGATGGGAGATTTACTTAAATGAGCTGAATCGAGTTTGAGTATTGAGCTCGGTTTTTAGTTTTTTATAGACCTTTCTATAAAAGAAATCTAAAAACATCTCAACATTTTGAGACTAAAAGTTTTAGCCCAACTTCCCCTAAAAATGAATTATTCAAGACACAAATATCTTTTATTTGTTATTTTTCATGGGTAAGTAACATTTTTAGCGACTTGAATTTCAAGTGAAATTACCTCAACGTTTTTCACCCAGCACCTTCCATCCTTGAACAAAGTCAGCTAACATGACCTCCCCCCGTCCACCCCCCCCCCTGTTCCACCCCCCCCCCCCGCCCCCCGGCCCCCCGGCCCCCCGTCCACCAGGCTTCAGCCAAGGCGTCCGGCGGTCTGTGGGAGGCCTGGGCACCATACTGGGCCCGTTGTGGGCCGGAGGCCTGACCAACAACCTGTACGTGATGCTAGGCATGATGCTAGCTCTTCTGACCATAATCACAGTGAGTACAATTGAAGGTCCCCTAGTACACCACCGGGTGTGAGCGTGATTAGCCATCGCAAGCCGTTTCACAATTGCCATGTGACTACCGTCTAGTGACATCACAAGTGGGAATGTATGCTGACTAGATCAGTTTACCTGGCTGTCGGTGCAGTCCACTGGGGTAGGCCGGCAGACTGATCTAGTCATCATACATCTAGGATGCATCTCAGCATGTGCATCGGAATACATTGGAATCTCTGCTAAATGAACGCAACTCCGGCCACCAAGAGTTTTGAGATCTATCACCGCACACACACTCTCTGCTCACCCACGACTAGAACACGACCATTTCCGTCTGCCCACTTAAACATGTGCATGGATACAGCAAACTGAGCAAAACGTTGGCAACCGTACAGAGGGGGATAGGACAGCGCGTAATGTGTGTGCAAAAAAGAGAGAGAGTGTGAGAGAGAGAGAGAGAGAGCGTGACTTGAATGCGAGCGGAGCGGAGGAAAGGGTTCGCGTTTAAGCTGTCAATCTGGCAACGTAGCGTACAGCACGTCGGCTATCAGCCGGTAACACGGGACCGGTGGATCCCGGCAAAACTGGCAACAAAACCTGCAGGAGTAGATCTAGGCTCGCTTGGTTATCCGGCCGGGGCCACGGACTACAATAGTCCGACTTGTTTGTCGGCGACAGACTGTGCACAATCATTCAGTCAATCATTCAGTCAACATTCAGTCAATCATTTCAGACCATTAAGCTGCAGCCGCAGTCTTTTCAAAACATAGATTTTCACATCAACACATCAGTCGGGTGTCAATTTGCAGCAATTTTTTGCCGTATGAACAGGTGAAGGACCGAAGAGGCCAACGCTTTTAAATGTCCCCAGGTTGTGTAAAAAAACCAACAAAATAAATTAAAAATGTGTTCCTACCTCACTAACCACAGGTTAAACTACAGACTACCGACACCATTCATCCGTAAAATAAAAAATTGTTTTTTTTCCCCACGTGTAAATAAAAAAGCCTATAATATATTTGCTGGTTTATCTTTTTGTATATTTTTTTTAATCTTTTTTACTGCAGATAATGACCGCCCTGTCCTATCAGCACCTGACGGAGCCCCGGAGCGTGGAGTGTGCCGAGGGCGGCGCGGAGGAGAGCGGTTGTGTAGCCTAGCCTAGCCTAGCCTAGCCTAGCCTAGCGCTGGGCCTGCTGAATAGCAACGTCTCGGTGGATCCGCGGAGGTGAGGACCCTTCGCCGCAGCACAATCGATGCGATCGCCTCGCGGCTCTGGCTGGAGAAAAAGAAATAAATAAATTAGAAATAGAATAGAACACACACACCCACGAGCTAGTCCTCGCTGTCCGGTTACGTATATGTTAACACAAAAGCCTATATACAGTACATGTACGTTTACTCCATATACCATTGCACTGCTGCAGGGCGGGGGCTGCATGGAAACAAGCTATTGTGCAAACCACCCGTTACCACACGCAATGAAACGAAGGACGGAACATGTACTCAAGTCAGTGTTGTTACGATAAGACGGAAGATAGAATTCTTTATTCATCCCGAAGAAATCTTTTGCCAGAGGTTGCTCAAAAATACCAACGGGAAAGAATAAAAGCAACAGAATAATAAATGTACAGCTGCTATATAATATGCCACTGTGTGTGTGTGTGTGTGTGTGTGTGGTGTGGGGGTGGTGTGGGGAGCTGTGTGTGTCTCTCTCTCTCTCTGCGTGCTGCTGCTTCGTCTCTCCTCAGCTCTCCTCTCTCTCGTCGTCGCTCAGCTGTGTCCCACGCCAGCGCGTCGATGCTAATCCCCGGGTTTGTGTTTCCTTAGAAACGACGCTAATTGAATTGAAGAAGCAAGTGACCCCTGGCGCTGGGATGGAGGCTGTCACCGCCTTCCCCCCACCCCCCCGTCCGTCTGGAGAGCACGGCGGCGGAGTGGATTGGATGTTAAGACCGTCGCTCTATTGATATAACAACGTAGTCAACATGCGGGGTGGTAGGAGGAGGCCTTAATGTGTTCACGTTGGGATATTTTGAGGATGAAAAAGAACACGATAAATAAAGCTCATCTTGGAACACGCCCAGGAAGTGTTCACCGGGACGCTGAATCACCGGGACGCTGAATCACCAACCCCGCTCAATGCATTCAATCTTCCCCCGCCGTGTAGAACGCTATTCACGTATTGACAAAGCCTTCGGAGCGCTTGACAGTCAACATTGACTGAGTTTGAAGTGGGGTTTTTTTTACGCCTTTGCCTTTGCCATCCACCCCCCAACCCCACCCCCACCCCCACCCCCACCCTTCCGCAGGTGTAGTAGCACCCGGTGCCCTCTAGGTCTCGCTGTTTGCTATTCGTTTGAGCCGAACCGCTCAAAGCAGCCCCTTTAAAAAAAAACCGTGAAGGTCCGATTCGGTTCCCTTTGTGCCACTGATGCGGTTTTTAAACAAATGTCTGCGGGTTTTTTTCTCGGTGTATGTGCATAATTACAGATAAGACCCGGTAACCTTTATAGTTTTCTCCACTCAGCGTGAGATGTTTGGCGTTACGGTGACTGGAATGGCAATTCTTATCTCGGGGCCCTTCAGGACATAATACACAAGTGCTTTCATGGCCCCCAATCAGCACATTGAAGCTACTTGACATTTTAGGAACGGCTGGCGTTGGGTTCGTGGAATTAGGTCGAACACACCTTCTCAAATCTGATATGATCCCGACTTTCATGTCTTCCTCGAGGAAAGGTTCCGCTTTGTGAGCATCAAATAAACCTATAATGAACTTCTGCTTCGTTTTAAATATATGTGTGTGGAGAAAAAAAAACGATTCGATTCGATGTTGTTCAAACGATACAAGCTGCGTCCTGTGCTTCATTTCCTCCGTCATCTGTGTGTGTTTTATTTTCCGCTCTGCAACGGGGGGGGGGGGGCAACGGAAACGCAGTCGCGGAGGCCGTGTGTGTTGCTGACGTGTTAAATATACAAGAGGTGGAGGAGAGGCACACACACACACACACACGCCATGAAACTTTAAATGTACGCAGAAGCGCCGTTTGATGCGGAGCGCCGGCGGTCCCCTGAACCGCGGTGGTGAGTCTCTCTTCTCCGTCGACTTATCTTCGGGGGGGAAATCAACACCGTGCATAACTTGTACCCGGACCGTTGTACAAACACGGACTCTTAATCGGCGTACTTCTGTTCACACGGCGCTCCTGGCGTGCCGGCGGTCGGCGCGGGAGTGGAGCCGCGGGGCCGTGGGGCCGTGGGGCCGCGGGGCCGCGATGTGTACATGAGGGGTCCGATGCAATAATTAATGCGACATCTGGAGTTCTCCAATATTGATTGAGCCGTGTTTGGACTGGTCGCTCTCCACAAGTACACCACTCACACGCTAATCAGTCATGTCAGCTCTCCCAGAATGGGAGTATTTCTCTGGGCTGCACACACGTATATTGGCATTACTCTTTAACAGTTTTATCTAAAGCAACTCAATGAGCGTAGCTTTTAAAAAATATATAAATTAAGTAGGTAGGTAGGGTAGGGTTAGGGCAGAGCTTCTCGACCTTGGGGTCATGACCCCATGTGGGGTCACCTGACATGCAAATCAATAAAAAATTCCAATGACAATGTTTATTTTCTGTTTATGGTGTTTTGGTCTGGTTTAGGGTTTGGTCTCAGGGTGAGGGTTAGTTTAATTTAAGGGTCATGGTTTTCTTTTAGGGTTAGTTTTGATTTTAGGGTTAGGTTAGTGTTTGGTTTTAGGGTTTGGTTTGAGTTAGGAAGTCAGGGGGACCTTGATGGGGTACAGACCCCTGGGGGGGGTCAGTATACAGCAGAAGAACATTAGTTTTTATGATTATTATAATTCTGTATGTTGGGGTTGCGAACAACATAGAACCTAAAAATGGAGAGACAGGTCAAGAACATCATGATCATCAAGTATGTGTCTCCAGATACAGAACACATCCACTGGGACTCACAACCTTTTGGCTGGGGGTCAAACACCCTGACCCCTCGAGATTCCGCCTCCCGTGTCCATCGCCAGACTAATTTGCTCGCTCTTAAACATAATACAATACACCCTTCAACCGCCAAGGAGACTACCTCTGCGTTGGTTGGACCATTATCCCGGGTCGGGATATTTCGGCGCAAAATCAAATATCTTTTAAGGTACATCAACTCTCGTCACGTGACGAAGATAAAGGTAATTGGCCGCAGAAGCAAAACAGCGTTTAATTTCGCCCGGGCCGACGCGAAACAATTACGTGGCTCCGGGCTGAAGGGCAGCGCGCCGCTCACCGTTCTGGTCTCGCTGACGGCGTTAGCGGGACGTCGGCTGGCTGTTAATGAGCCACAGAAGATGGATGAGCTAAAGTCAAACGGAAAATATGAAGGAGGAATAGGAAGGGGGAATAAAATCAGGCCAGATCCACTCACTTCATAATTCATGTTTGTTATTTTTTTCTCTCGCTCTCACTCGCTCTCTCTGGCGCGCTGCAGCGGCGATCTATTTCATTATTTTATTTTAAATAAATGCATGAAGAGATTTGTACGAGGCAGAGATTCATCCCTGAGCGCTGTTATATCGCGTTTCCGTGTCCTGAGCCCTGAAGTAGACGCTCGGTAATCGGAAGAGCGCTTGTTTGTGGGGCGTTGCTGCAAGCGGTCTCGTCGAAATGATCCTGTTGTTCAGCTCCTCGGCGGAGGGAACGCGTGGATGCAAACACTCTGACTTGCTATTGGTGGCACGCAGGGGGGGGGGGGTTACTGCTAAGACTCACAATCATGTGGGCTGGGAGGGAGAGACCGTGTATTGCTTGCATGAAGAAGAAGAAGAAGAAGAAGAAGAGGAAGAAGGAGAAATAATTACTTCACCGCTGTGGTACGAGCGGAGGGACCCCCTTCACCTTATTGCACACACAGCGACATGTACAGAAAAAGAAAAGTCTGTACATTATTGAGAGAAGAAGTAGCATAATAGGAGGGGTGGGGGGGGGGTGGTTGTAAAAGAAACACACACACACACGCACGCACACACACACACAGACACACACACACACACACACCACACACAACACACACACACACACACACACACACATAGACACACACACACACATAGACACACACACACACACACACACACACACACACACACACACACACAGACACACACACACACACACACACACACACACACACAACACACACACACACACACACACACACACACACACACACACAGACACACACACACACACACACACACACACACACACACACACACACACCGACACACACAACTAACTTTATCCCTCCACCCTCATTGGTAGTCAGAGCGTGTGCGAGCGTGAGCCCTCAAATGAATTAAACTTTTACAAAGCGGCCGGCCGGCGTTATAAAGCCACTGATTTGATTTATGACATGTGACGCTGCACCGGTGTGTGTGTGTGCTGTGTGTGTGTGTGTGTGTGTGTGTGTGCCGGCCCCTCGCCACTGCTACTGCGCCCCCCCCCCACCCCAACCACATTTGTTATCCAAACACCCCCCTCCCCTCCCCTCCCCATCTCCGTGGTGGTGGTGGTGGTGGTGATGGAAGTGGTGGTGGTGGTGGGATTGTTTTTTAGTATTCCGGCGGCGGCGCTGCTTGCGTTACTCGCCTCGGAAATGTTGAAATCTCCCTCCACCCACCCACCCACGACCACCCACCCGCCTCCTCCACCCATGAGGCCCTCCCTCCCTCCCTCCCTCCACCCCCACGACCACCACCCACCTCCCTCCACCAAACCCTCCCTCCCTCCACCCACCTACCCAACGACCACCCACCCACCTCCTCCGCCCATAAGCCCCTCCCCCCACCCCGTGCATATAGAGCAGGGCTGCACCACCCACCATATAGCAGTAGCAGCGGTAGTGGTGGTGTTGGTGTTGGTGGTGGTGGTGGTGGTGGTGTGTGGTGTGGTGGTGGTGGTGGTGGTGGTGGTGTTGGTGGTGGTGGTGGTGGTGGTGGTGGTGCCTTAAACACACCCCTCGAGACACCGTCCTCTCCTTTTT
>PIJE02000155.1:6533-11533 GCA_002895965.2 Coryphaenoides rupestris
TAGGGTCTGTCCTCCGCGATCTGCATCCGCAAACTCGTATCGGATTTCCAACGCCAAACACTGAATCTCTGTTGACAGTCTCCACAATGGTCGCGCAAATTGGCCAATTTCTGATTGATTAACATTGATCGAAAGTGAAAGGTTTCCATTTTCCCTCACTCTGTTTGGGTAATGCATTAGCAGACTGTGTGCGTGTGCGTGTGTGTGTGTGTTATCTGGCTAAAGCTCTGAGCGTGTCCAAGAGAATGATACTGGAAACGGTGAATTGACTGGAAATACCCCTAATGGTGCGTTTCAAATTAACAGGGCGTTGCTATGGGACCCTAGAAGTGGATGGGATTCACTAGTTAACAATCTAATCGTTGACTGGTTAAGGCATGTTGTTTTGGGGGGGCGGGGGGTTTGGGCAGGGGTGCGGTTCCTCAGGAGAGTGATCATTACCGTAAGTGAAATTTGACAGTAAAGTCCACCCCAGTCAGCACTTAACAGGACAACATGTGGGTTTGCTAATTACTCCACTTTTAATCACCATATCCCAAAGGCCTCAGCTATAGGAGTCACACAGGAAATATTCTTTTTTTTGCTATACTGTTGAACAATGTAGCAAATATATATATATATATATATATATATATATACACACACACACAAAGTATGTGACAAAATATACATAAACACGTATTATAAAGCCGAGAAAGTTTTAGTTTTGTGGTATTTCATCCTCCCACAATCATATTCACACGGAGAAAAACAGAAAATCAATGGCAAGCACAGCATCGGCAAAACGCAATCAATGTTGTGGAACACATTTCAGTTCTGGTTTACCTTGGATGGCCGTGAAAGACCAGGACCTCCTGCATTGTTACCCATCAATCACAGGGTCAAGGCAAACCACAGACCAGACACACAGAAACACACACACACACACAACACACACACACACACACACACACACACACACACAGGCACACACACACACACACACAGGCGCACACACACACACACACACACAGGCACATGCACAGACATACACAGACTCACCCACACATTAAATATCTTCTCTCAAGACCTCTCAATGGTTCAGGAAAATAACACACAAATGCTCCTAGATCCGACATAAAGCATTTGTTGTATTTTTATTGAAAAATAACATGAACAGATCAGCTGAAACTAGCAATAGACATAGACAGATTTATATCATCTTGAGAAAATGTGCCATTTTTGGGGTTGTACTGCTGCCTCATTCAGATTGAATTAACATGACCCTTGTCAATCATGTGTGATCATTACTCACACACACACACACACACACACACACACACACACACACTCTGAGCCTCCACTGAGCCCTTATCAAACCAGAGGGAGAGCAGTGAGTGAGCGCGCTCAATAGCAGGACACAATGAAGTTGGCCTCACATTAAGCACTGCGTAATGGCTGCTTCTGAAGCAGCATTACATTACTGGGTATTGCAAGGCCACCATTGTGAAGCACACACTTTCTTTCTTTCATTCTTTATTTCCTTTTCTTGTGGGGGTGGGTTTTGTTGGTGTTATACCACTGGGTCTGTGTGTACAGCTCCATTATCTGTATCTAAAATGCCATGGAACATTAGGTTCTGTATCCATACAAATACTTGTTTGTTGTTTGTGAGTTTCTTTTTAAAACCACAATAATACCAGTGCTTTATTAGAACTGCTACTATACCCAGAACCCGCTGCAATATCATTCACGACTGAAACCATACCAAGAAAGATTTTTTTGTTGTTGTTGTTGCAGAAAAATGAAAAAGATATTAGTGCTGAACTCAGATGAACCGCATCCCCGTCTCCTTGTGTGTTGGAACCTTGGAGCCTGATGAGGCAAGGGGCCAATTCGGATCATTTAATGTGCATCGTACACACGGTGTCCGTGCCGTCAATCTGTGAGTTATGACATCTCTGCCGTTGCCTCCGCTGTGGTCCTCCCTTGAATAAATTCCAAATATAGCAGCTTGAGCAGAAAATAAAAAGCGCAGACAAGGAGAGTTAGTGGTGGTGACAAAATGACATAAGCCAGTGTTTGGTACCTGTCATCATTCTAAAGAAAAGTGTTTTCAATCGATAGTTGGGACAGTAAGACAGGAAAACAATATATACATGAATAAGCAGCAATATAGATTTTCTTTGTTTGAATTTCTTTGTTACCGAGAGAACAACAAGGCTGAAGGGGCGGCCAACAGAGCTGAAGTAGCCTTCATACTGTAGCCTCCACTACTGTAGCCTCCTACTGTAGCCTCCATACTGTAGCCTCCTACTGTAGCCTCCATACTGTAGCCTCCACACTGTAGCCTCCATACTGTAGCCTCCTACTGTAGCCTCCACACTGTAGCCTCCACACTGTAGCCTCCATACTGGTAAGCCTCCAACGTAAGCCTCCTGCTGTAGCCTCCTACTGTAGCCTCCATACTGTAGCCTTTCCCTAACGTCTCTCCCTCCCTCCCTTTCCTTCTCTCTCTCACTATGTCTATCTCTCTGTCTCTCTCTCTCTCCCTGTCTGTATGTCTGAGTGGTTGCTGAGCGATACTCACATTTAGTGTTTTCCTGTGAGGAGGAGTCAGCAGTGGGTCCAATCTGTGTGAATACTCATCTGCAGGGTGAATTCATTAATTAGTCGAGTTGCATTGAGATATCAGAGCCAGCGGGTCTCCTCCTTTGTTCACAATGGCAGAAATGTAATTACTTGCAGAGTAATTAATCATGTAGGTTCAACGTGAGCGGAAAAACTCACGCACCAACTCGCTGCATTGTTCCCCGTGACAGGGAGGCCCGGCTCGGGGGACGCGGCGCGGGTTTGATAGCGGAACTATCTCAGACTTCAATTCAAAACTCGAAAGGACAATGGCGAGAGAGAAAGGGATTTTATGGTCTACTACAGCCTTTGTCCTCTCCCCTGTTCTTCCTCTTCTTCTATTATTACGTTAGGTCCCTACAGTGAGCTTTGACTCGGGGGGGCAGGGCAGGGTTCTGGGTCCGCTGGACACGGGCCAGGGGGCAACTCCCAGCCAGCTGCCCAGCCAACTGCTGCTCAAGGACACTTCAGCAAATAAAAAAGCAATTCCTGCACCCGGGACTCCCGTACGAAGGGCAAATCTTGACGGCCGTAAGAGAAATCCTTTAATTCAGTAATGTACTGTATTTATTAGGGTCAACCGTTCTGGGCCAACAGTCCATTTTTCATTCTGAAGCTGTTGCCCAGCACCACAACAAAGGTGAGCACAACACAGATTGCTCTGCAGCGTCGACGACAGAGTGGCATGTCGATTGGTTTGTCTCGTCGCTTGTGTGCCTGTTTAAGAAAATGAAATGAAATGACATAATACAGACAGTGGTATAACGCGACAGGTCGGGCTAGCTGGGCTAGCGGCCAACTAAATTCAGTAGCTCTGCAACATAATACATAAACGTCTTTGACAGAACGTCAAAACTGTTCTTCACAGTCTGTTGATAATGTAATCTTACATATTGCACCTATACATTTACATTTAGGGCATTTGGCAAAGAGTACATTTGTTGAAGGAGAGGCAGCAATATATCACTGTGGTACCTGAAGATAAGAATAGAGCTGTTTTCGAGCATTCATATTTACGAGACGAATAGAACGAGTTTCATAATTGCCAAGTTGCCTGCATAAAGTTAGCTGGGCAGGCGTGTTGAATTCCTAAGCATGATACAACATCTGAGAACGAAACAACAATGCTAAGTGCTATTAATAAGTGTTTAAGACATATAAACACGGCAGGTTAGTGCTAGGGGGGGGGGGGGTTATGTAGAGTCCAGGTGAACTCCTAAACAGGTCTGTCTTGAGTCTCTTGTTAAGGAGGGGGGGGTTATGTAGAGTGCAGGTTGAACTCTGAACAGGTCTGTCTGAGTCTCTTGCGGAAGCTGGCCGAGCGACTCGGCCGTCCTGACATGAGCCGGGAGCTCATTCCACCACTGCGGAGCCAGAACCGTGAAGAGTTGGGACTTGGAGAGCGATGTTTGCTGTTTTTAGTGAAGGCGGTACCAGTCGTTTGGCAGAAGTTGCCGAGCGGAGTGCTCGGGATGGGGCGTAGGGTCGGACTAATGTTTGGAGGTAGGTAGGGGCGGTTCCGTTGACAGCCATGAACAGTCAGTACCAGTGTCTTGAAATCGAATGCGAGCGATTACCGGGAGCCAGTGGGAGGTTGCGAAGAGGGGGGTTACATGGGAGAATTTAGGGAGGTTGAACAGGTTTGAATGGTGACTCCAAACAACGATGACACACACAATCCTTCCACATATTGCGCTCGCTAGCATGCCCACAAGCAAATGTCATATGTTTCGGTCCATTTGACACTGTGTACTCAGTAGTGTACCCTGTGGTACACAGTGTCAAGCACTGTGTCTTTTTAGTTCTAATCAGTGGGTGATACCATGTGATCAGACATAACTCTATGACTGTATTATCGGCAGTAGCAATAAGACAGTTTACCTCGCCCAGGGGATCACTAGGTTTGCGTTCATGTCAGGTATGCATTTGGTAACAGATTATTTCAAAGAGGGCATATTCAACAGTAGCTCACGATCCCCAGGCTCCGTCTAGCTAAGTGTCGAGGCGTCCCTGAGCAAGACTCCTAACCCTAACCGCTGACGTGTTGGTTGTTACCTTGCATGGTTGACACCGCCGTTGTGTGGCTGAATGTGTGTCAATATTGTAAAGCGCTTTGGATGAAAGCCATACATATATGCAATCCATGTACCATTTATAAATGCAAATACTGCACATTAACATAAAATACAGGTTTTTAGGAAACTCAACACAAAGTTTAACAGAAAATACTCCTGGGACTGCCTCTTTATGGCGATATGGAATATGGGGCAAGTTTAGCAAACAGAGCCTGGGCGGTGACCCCAGCTGGTCTTAATGCTCTACTTGTCTCACAAGCCCATCTCCATACATCTCCTCCAGGAGACGAGGCGGCCAAGCATCACACACTTCCC
>PIJE02000155.1:19033-66533 GCA_002895965.2 Coryphaenoides rupestris
TCTCCTCTCTAGGTCGAGCGACAGGCGGGATTGTGATTCTTTGGTTAGATTGGCCACTCAGACCAGTAGGGGATGTATATACGATCTATATACGATCTAATTATAGGTAAGATATATTTAGCATAAAAATAGGTTTGCATAAATACATTCTCCTTCAAGAGTTTACAAATGGTTGGCTTTTTTTTTTTTTTAAATAGATTGCTTGGAATGATTGCGAATCTCACATACTACTGTGTAATTTAAAAAAGATATGTGGAGGGAGTTATGTTTCGTTATTTATTCTGCCCTGGAGGCTGTTCCAACTTCGTGATGCAAATCGTTTCCCACCAAAACCCCCTCACAACGTCGGCGAGGCCATAATGACCATCGCCTGCTTTCCACAGACGTTCGACTACATCACCGTCTATTGCCTCTTCCCACACCCGACGCAGAGTCTGTTTTTATCCCGCTGATAAAAACGAGAAGACAGTTCATCCGCTTCTCCTGATCATGTTCCTTATTTCCGTCTGCGAAAACGCTTGGATCTTACTGAGAATTAAATCGTCTTGCTCCTCTGGGTTCATCTCTTTTTGACATAACCATTTTGCATGATAACTTTCTCCAAGTGTTGGTGCTGTGTGCACACATTGCAAAATGTGTATCTTTATACACCATGACTGTGACCTTTTGACCAGTGCAGATTTGAACACATAGACAAAACCCTTTCTATAATCCAATGTTTCGGCACAGGATTATGAAACCTCTGCTTCATCTATCTATCGATCTATCTCTCTCTCCCTGCATCTCCTTAGCTACATCCATAAATCCATCCATTAGAATAGAATAGAATAGAATAGAATATAACTTTATTAATCCCGAAGGAAATTCTTGTGCCAAGTTACATAGCGACACAGTACAATAAAACAATATGGAAAACAGAATGATAAAAATAAACGGATTTACAAATTTACAGTTAAAATATACAAATATGTAGGCAAGATAAGATATTCCGACGGAGAAAACAATTTGCCATAATTGAAGTGAAATATTATTGGACATGACATTAAGAATATTGCACATGATGATGAGAGGTAGTGTTATAGATAATATTTATAGACAACATGATAATAATAATAATATAGCACATGATAGAGTATTGCACATGATGTTGGACAGTAATATTACACGTAATACTGAGGAAAGTAATACTAAGGAAAGTGCACATGATGTTGTGAGGTAATATTGCACATTATATTGCTGTGTTCATTGTCTTGTAGGGGGGAGTTATAGGGAGGAGTTATAGAGTTTGATGGCCACAGGCAGAAAGGACCTCCTGTGGCGTTCTGTGGTGCACCTCGGTAGTCTCAGTCTACGGCTGAAGGTGCTCTGGTATGACACCAGTGTGGCGTGCAGGGGATGGGGGGCGTTGTCCATAATACTGAGTAGTTTACTCAGCATCCTCCTCTCTGAGACCTCTACCACAGACTCCAATTCCACTCCCAGGACAGAACCCGCTTTCCTGATGAGCTTATTGAGTCTGTTGGCGTCGGCTGCCTTCACCCTGCTGCCCCAGCACACAACAGCGTAGAAGATGACGCTGACCACCACAGAGTGATAGAACATCTGCAGCACGGTCCTGCAGACGTTGAAAGATCTGAGTCTCCGTAGGAAATACAGGCGACTGACCTTTCTTATACAGGGCCTCTGTGTTTTTAGTCCAGTCCATTTTATTGTCTATAAATATAGACAATAAAATATATTTTATATATATATATATATATATATTACTGCACAGGATTATTACACCTCTGCTTCATCTACCTATCCATCTATCTCTATTTCTCTCTTTATCTGTGTGTAGGTACACACACACATACATGCACACACACACGAACAATCAATTGTGGCCTATTTAAATGTTCTATACATTTTGATTAGACTTGATTATACTTTGCGCTAAATGACAGTAATTATCGTGCTATGACACAGGGGCGCTACTGCGCTGCCATGTTTATTGAAGAGTCATTAGTCACACTACAGTGAATTGTTGGGCACATAAAGCACGGGCTGAATAGTACATCTGTAACACACACGCTCCCCTCCGCTGCCACTGTCCTCGCTTCCTCACATGATCAATAGCAGTTATGTTGCACAGCCTTCACCAATTCTACTGCAGGATCAGGCCTTATTATTATAAACTCACCCCTCCTTTATTCTCATTAATCTGCCAGTAATCTCAGAGACCCTCACCACCGCTGCCCGATGAGTATTCATGACCTTGTTTGTGGCTTGATGGACTAAAATGTGCGTAACGTTTTGGATATGACGCTGCCGTCTTATAGAGGAGGATTTACATGGGTTTAAAAATATATCACGCGTTGACGCCTACATCGTTTACACATTGTGTGTGTGTGTGGGCTATTGTGCATGCTGTTTGTCAGGGCGATTTGTTGTATACAGTGAGTTACTTTCGGAAGGCCATGGCTTTCATAATTATACCTATATTGACTGAACTGTTTGTGCTGTGAGTCTCATAAGTGGAATATATATTTGTTTTCCCTAAGTACAGTGATTCCTATCACACGATCGCTTGTCGTTATTGTGTCGGTGTGTCGCCTGGGACAGGCATTGTGGCCAGGGTGGCCCAAGCCACCTTGGAGCTTGCTAGGGCCAGCTCCACATGGGTAAAATTGTATATGGATTGCATTTATGCAGCGCTTTTATCCAAAGCGCTTCACAATATTGCCTCACATTCACCCATGCATACACCCATTCATACGCCGACGGCAGGCGTTAACCATGAAAGGCAAGAGCCAGCTCCTCGGGGGAGCAGTCTGGGTTCGGTGTCTTGCTCAGGGACACCTCAACACTTAGCTAGGCCTGTGCCCCAGAGAACACCACAGATCAAGATTGCTATGGGGTTCCGTAAAATGTGGAATTTCCCAAATAGTGTTGGTGAAATGGCGACGGACGGGAAGCGGGGGGGGTGTCACAGGTTCCCAGTATTGCAGTTTATGAAGGGACCTGCTCCATGGTATTCATGGAGGAGGTCCCAACCCTCTGCACTGGGAAGATGGATCTGCCAGAGGAGGTTCTTCTTTCAGGTGCCCATCATTTCAGAAGCAGTGTTACGTGGGTTTGTGGGAGATGATGCCTTGCTTCTCTGGAGAGGCCGATATGTCAGCCTCCCCTTTCTTTGGGGGCTGACTTACCGCCATGCAACCGCAGTTTTTTTATTTGATTTAGATCCCGATTATGCCCGATGAATTGACGACAAGGGAATGGAGGTTCTCGACAAATCTATGGGTTTGGCGAGTTAACGTCATGCATGCGGCACACCGCGTCAAAGTGAACACGTTCTTGAGTCGACCGACCACACACATTCCACACATGAAAGAATAACGTCATCGGCAAAAGGGTTGCACCTTGTGTTGTCGTTCACATGTTTTTGTTTATTTATTTTGGCCGTTGCCCTCACCTTGCATTGCACAACAAATATGTTTGTGCGTCATATTTGACGTTGTTACCATTGCTCATAGCTTTGAGTTTGGATTGGATGTGCCTAACCCACCTACTTTAGTCACACTGTCTTCTTACAACAGTCAGGGATAATTACATCGTTGAGGAAGAAAGACAACCCTAAAGAAAACACAGAAAGCACAAAGCAAATCAACACATAAAAGTGAAGCGCTCTTTCTGTAATTGTTCCACTCCTCCGCCAGTTCCACGACCTCGTTAGAATAACAAGCAACCGGCTCCCTTTTTAAAAACAATTCTCTCTTCTCGGATTACTGTAATTGTGGTTTGCGTTAACCTTGACCTCCAACGTACGGCCCTGACACATTTGTGTGTAATTAAGACTACAGGGAGGGTCTCTAAGATGCTGGGCGCCTGCCGATGCACTAATTGGAAAGAGCACTTTTATGTTTTATTTTGGTGCTCCTCTGCGTACGGAATTACATTTTGGATTTCAGATACCAAGCTTAGACTAATCTCAGTTCAGTTACCGTGGTGAAACTGTTGTGAAACCAAAGATCGCGACAACTCATGTAAGTGCCAGCTTGAGTCAGAATTCTGGTTTAAGTTTAAATATATCCTAACCTGCTCCTTGAAATTGGCCCTCTGTGCAGATGAGGCAAAGAAGTCTGTGGATGTATGAAAAAGTGGCGGCTGTTTATACATGTGATAATGCGACATGCGACTTACACTTGGGTTAAAAGAAATGAAACTCGTTTTGAACAGTCAAGAATGACACAGAATTGTTTGTTGTTTGAAAGACAGAAAGATCCAAACGAGGGTGTTTTGTATTTGCAGCCTGAACCACCACCAGGACATCGACATGGCCGCAGTGCTAGAGCTCACTGCTGGGTAACAACACACACAGCGTAGGCCTAGTCATAGAAATTATTCAGAAGTTAAACTGGATGGCTGAACAGCGATCACATTTTTTTCTCCTTTCAAATAGATGTTGATAAATCCTGATGAAATATGATGTGCTGTCCAGTAAGCCAAATCCACTCCAATCATCAACATCTGCCCGGGGTTAAGGGTGTGTATGTACCTCCGTGAACCTGCCAAGAGTAGCGGCTTTGATCAGGATTTGGCTGTGCCCTTGCTAACTTGATTCTGTCCCCCACCACCACCACCACCCGCCCACCATCTGCCAGACTTTCATGACGTACTCAGGATGTTTAAAGGACCTTTGGAAAACTCCAAGTTACTCGGAAAAGTGGACCAACTCAACACAATATACAGGGAGGATTGCTGAATAAAAGTAGGCCTAGCACTATACTTATATCCTAAACAAAATAGGATTTCAAATGTAATGTTTTGTGTACAGTTGGTTCCCGCTTCTAACAAGGCTTGTGAGCCTTGTACAACAAACCGTTGTTGTGTGGTATCACTGTGTTATCAGTAATGAAGGGTCTAATAGTTGCCAGTTAGTGTGGAAAAAAATGCAAACATTTTATTTGTTGTTGTTGTTCTGAGTTTGACAGTAAGCACAGGCAATCCCAATTGATCAGCAACAAAGTAACCTAGCCGTATAGCTAATGCAAAGCTACATGTTGCAAAATGATTTCATTGCTCTACCACGAAACATTCATCACTTGAAATGACTCCACCTTGAAATACGCAGATTGTGCAACGAACTGGCAACCACTGAAATAGAATGGAAGCGGGGGAGGGAAGGTGCGACATCTAGTGGCTGAGTGTTGAATTGCTATCAATTGTACCTTTAACGTGTCAGCAATGCACGCAGTAACAGACGTTAACCTTTCAATGACTTCTCTATCTCTAGCTGCTTTGAAGCCCACTGGAAATGACGCTAGCCCCTGTGCCCAGGGAACTCATTTCCCAGTCAAACAACTGTAATCCGCCTCTGATGTGAACACACCATTAGCACGTTTGAAGGTCAAAGTTTCCATTGGAACATCCTTGGCAGTTTGTTTATTTATTTATTTATTTTACGGCGGCTTGTCAGCGGTGATGAAGGATGCAAGCATTGCCCTCCACTGTATTCATTTAATGTTGAAACCCCCCCGCACCCCCCCCACCCCCAAGTCTTGTAATGGATTTTGATGGAGTTTGTGCATTCATTATGAGGGACTTTTTTATTTAAGTGGAGCTCCCTCACTGGAACATTAACAATTGAAATAAAGACGCGTTCGTATCCTCTCATGTCACTCAGTCCGCAAATTGAAAATATCCTATTGAGTTGTTGGGTTGCTTATTTATTTCACAAACACAATGCAAATGGTATAAGAATGATGGTGAGTACTTTTTATTAGTGAGTAAGCCTACATCTTTATTGAAGCTTTCAACATTTGAACTGTACGCCTACAGTTGTGCATCGGCAACAACTGTAGGCGTTTTCCACAGTATATACCTGTACATAATTCGGATAGAGACACGACTAAAATGTACAAACAAGCTTCTGAAATGCTTCAGAAATGTGCTTGTATAAATCCATGTATAAATGGATATAGAATATGTAGCATGTGTAAATTGAATATGTAGACGAGCATGCAGTTTTACATTGTTGTCAGATATCTACATTTTTTAATTCATTTACATAATTTTGTATTCAGCACACACACTCGTCAATAATATACACTTGACGTTATTGGGAAAATGAAGCTGTCTGTGGAGCCTGCAGCGTTCGATGGGCCTAATCGCTCTAATAGCCAGAAGGAATTGGCTTGCTACCACAAGCCATTTCATTCTAAACACAAAATACAGAAGGAATTGTACAAACATTACCCTTCACTACTGCCGGCTGCTGCATAGTTAGCGTTGGTGCTGATGGTTTGTAGAACATGAGTTTGTGCTAACCTTGCGCCACCATTGTGCCAACCGAAACTGTATTTTTAGTCGCCCTGTTTGGATAAAGGAAGGTTATCCAACAAGTTCTCTCATTGCTCTAAGTGGTGACACTAATTCAATAGAGATGAGAGCAGTGCTGGGGCTCCGCATTAATCAGTCGCCTGGCGCCCGTTGCCTAGGTAGCGGCGGCAGCGGACGAGCCCAGCCCTGTCCTCTCCCTCCCTCGTGCAAGGTTATTTATGTAGCGGCGAAGGTCTCAACTGCCTTCTAAAGTCCATGTTTATCTTGTCTAGGGCTCCCGAGCTAACTGGCTAGTGAGCCCGTTGGCTGTAGCGTGCCTCTCCCACGGACGTTAACAAGATGGAAAACAAGCAAGAGTCGACCCCCTGCTACAACATCGCTCCTGCTCGCTGGCACCCCCGGCAGATGGATGGGAATCGGCACGTCATATTTGTGCCACCAGCGTAGCACCCGCGGGGGACTCAGAGGACGGGCCGACTCCGTTTGAAGGACGGCCTTCTCATGGTAGAACAAGGACAATCAGCAGCGTTTGGCAAAACCCAAGAAGCTCTGCTTTAAATGTGTGTGTTTGTTTGGTGTGTTATTGAGGCATCTGAATGGAATTCTTACCACAGATACACTTGGTTTATTGTTTCATTGAAAATGGTTCTGCAATATCCTGTGAAGGCTACTATTCTATATGAAAGGTTTTTTCAGACAAAGAAATAGAATGGGGAAGAGATTGATGACTTTCAAACATCTTTCAGACATCTTTATTGTGACTTTCAGACATCTTTATTGCCCCAAGTTGACGTCTTTTAATCACATTTAAGGAGAATGGGTTTTTGTTTGCCTTGTTTATTGCTTTGGCTATTCATCAAAATTTTGAATACACGAATAAGCATTTTATATGCAAAGTAGGCAAAATGGAGGTGCTTGACTACAAATTAGCCACTATCACTGTGTAATTGCTAGAGGAGACCTCAAGCTGTAGCCTGATATCAGACAGCATTGACAACTCGTTACGCCCCATTTCCACCTTCAGTCTGACATTGCCTCCACTCTAACCGATTTCTGTGGGGGAGGCCGATTGGATTCTCCCTTCTCACTAGCAACCAACATATCCAGCTGAATCATCTCAAGTCTGATATCGTAAGACTACTCAAGACACAAAACATTATTTGGCATGGATCTCAATGTGTGTATCGTCATGTGAAGGTTACATACACATGAGGATACAACTTTAGGTACTGTATGTTGTTGTTTCTCAGAGGATAGGACAGTCATTGTGTGTATATTGACAGTAACATACCTCAACAAAAAGAGATGTCACTGTGAAGACTCAGACAGGGGTGGAGGTGGAGGCACGGTAATTGCAACATGTCTTCACCAGGAGTGACTCATGAGGCCCTTGTGGCCTCCAACACCCGTCCTACTCCAAGAACATCGAACACGTGTCTCCGCTCCAAAGTTCACCTGCAGACAGGGTTCCATAACATATGGTGGAAACAACAACTCTTTTTTAGGTTTTTGTTGTTGTTTTTGTTGTGTCTGGACAAAGAATATGAACAACAAATGATGAGTCTTTCTGGTAAGCGTCACATGGGATAAACTTCCACCCTTCAGCCTGACAGCATGAACTTTGCATCAAATCAATATTGGATGAGCGTGGAAACGTTATGGACGCCTGACCCCGATCATCATCATCACCATCATCACTCAATTGTCTAAAAACATAGGCTAAACTCATGTCTAGCCTACTCATGTTCACTTAGATCAGTTTGTCCAAGAGACACGTCAAGTTTGTTTATCCTTCGGGACAGTGTGATATCCAGCTGGCCTACGCATGTACTTGGTTCCTCCTCTGTGTGCCACTGTGTTTGAATGCATCCCCCTCCCTCCACTGTAAAATCTGTAAGTCCAAAAGCCCCCCAAGCAGGAGCAAAGTTTGGAGTTCAAAGCGTTGCCGTTTAAAGTGTATCATCACAACGCACAGCTGGCTCTGGAGATACAACTTGTGGGGGATGCTGTGTAATTGGCTCCCGCTCTGGCTGTGGTTGTCCCCAAGCCACAAGCTGGTCTCCGACCCGTAACCGCATGGTGAATGACGACCGCCCCTCGGCAGGCTCCAAGTAGGTCGCTTTGTCCGTTCATCACGTTGTTGCAGAGCACAGGGTTCAATGATGGACGAAGGACAGTATAACCAAGGTTTTTCTTCACTATTGCACTGTGCAATAGTAAAAAGCGCTAAAAAGCGCCATTTATAATAGGTGGGGCTGCAGTGACTCAGAAGGTAGAGCGGTTGTCTAGAAGGTTACATAACTCTTCCCATGGCTACAAGTCCACCTTCTTCCTGTCGTCTCATTGGTTTAGAGAATGGCAACAAACAACTTGATATGGTCTTATCCAAAACGATTGTTTCAAAGACAATTGAAACTTAACGTGACGTGTCAAGATTGAAGTAATAGGTGACTTAGCCTACTATCTTAGTTACACACTTAAAAGTGTGTTAACGCCACCCACGCTTTAATCTCAGAAATTCTGTTTTAAAGCTCCAAATATAACCCCCCTCAGCTGGATTTAAGCTTATCGAGGTAACTTCAGGTTTTTTTCATCATCTTTTCTAATAATAGTCAAGCAAGGCCAAGCCAGCCATCTGTATGGAAAATCACATTTTCAAATCAAATCTACATTTTCTGGCTTTTTAATTATGGCACTTTGTTATTTGCTACCTTTCATTTTCGGAGCCAAAGTCAACCTGATGAACCAGTGAAACCACCTGCTTGGAGCCTTGGATGTGGTTAGATGGGTACACTGCGCTTCCTGCCATCAGAAATATGTGCCAATTATTCCATACAAAACAAAAAAAACAATCTGCACTAAATCACGAGTTGGCAAGTGTACTGGATGCTTGTGTGTGAAATACAATGAAGCAATAGAAACTATAAGAATATAAATAACATAAATAATGCCGAAGTAGTGACCTCAGGTAATTATGCATAGGAGGCACAGCGGTGATGATTGTCCCGTACAACACATATCTCTGATTCTCCGTCATATTCTCCATCATACTTGTATTTCTGATCACAGCACACAATCAGTAGTAAAATCATGAAGTCATTAAATTAGACGTGTGTTAATTAAGTGAGCCTGCAGCGTAATGTACCAGAGACGACGCTGGTGGAACTCATAGGCGCTTCGATCATCATAGTCCACAGTTCATTTCTCTGCTAAATGTTCAGTCCTTTAAAGAACATGGGCAGACCTTTGCTATTGCAACCAAGAACTTATAACTGTTCTCAGTTGGAGGCTATGGGCAGGTCACGCCTAACATGTTGAGAATTTTTAGAAGAGGGAATAAAAAAACAACAACAACTTCAGTAAGATAGTTTGGCGTCTAGAGAGCATATTGGTCTGTTAGGGCTAACGTTCCATTTAAATAAATACAAATAAAAGCATATCCTACGCTGTTACAGAAGAATAAGACTCAAACGAGCCCATATGAACATAAGATAAGATAAGATAAGATATAGAACATATACATACATACATACATACATACATACATACATACATACTGTCATAAGACAATACATTTATTACAATGTGTCGTGTTATACTAACAAGAAACCATTTATGTTGCAAACTGGTTGGACTCATTAGAGCGAGTGAGGCAGGACAGAGATAATAATAATAATAATAATAATAATAATAATAATAATAATGATAATGATAATGATAATAATAATGATATTTCGTTTTTTCATCACTTGAAGTCAGGTTATGGAGTCTATGGAGGTTTATTACACCGTATCTACGTCAATATAATTCAATATAATGCTACAAATCTAACGGTTATAGTCGTCATAATAATACTAGAATACTATAATAGTACTTATTATGAGTACTTATTATAAATAGTAGTGCTATAAAATGCTACACACGGACTTTATAGTACATATAGTACTCAATATTGGCCTAATATGCGCCAATATTGAGTATATAAAGTATATCGTATATAAACTGTACTTTAAATACCTCGTTTTCCGCGGGCGTTAACGTTGACGTCATCTCACGAGGGCGTGGGGAGGGAGGAGCCTATCTGGTCAAGGTTGGCGCCGCTGACAGTTGTCGTGATTGGTTGCTCAAGCGGTCAGCTGACGTCTTCGCAACAAAATCACATGACGTCCCGGTCACGTGACACTCTCGACACACGACCGACCATCATGGCTGCAAAACCTGAGTGAGTTGGTTTGTTTGTTTGTGTTATGACGCGACCACGAAGTTGGTGTAACGGTAATGTTAATAATACGAATATGGGTTTTGCCAGCTGAGTAGTTTGCTCTCTCTGGAATAGTAAGCTTAAACTCTCAAAACTCAATATAATATACGATGTAATGGAAATGATGGTGCAAAAATATGGATTGTGTTGCATTTTATTACACATTTGATCACACCTAGTACTGCAACTAGTTATTTAATCATGATTGTCCTGAAGAATATGTGCGTGTGTGTGTGTGAGATATGTAAACTTTAGAAATATGAAAGAGATTTTTCAACATAAACAAACTAGGTATATACCACAAGACTATAACAATAATAACGTAGCCAGATATGATCCTTTACATTCTTCTATGAACAGTGTTTTGTCGACATTAGACCTATTTAATTCCAATCACTTCACTTTAAAAATGTAGTTTTGGATTCAATAGATGCCTCACTTTTAAGTGTTGAAGGTGCTCTATAAAACAGATTGTTATCACTGTAGTTCAACAGATTAACCTTTGCACCCAGGTTGTGTTATCCTATCAGAGAATTAGCAATTAAAGGATCTTGCTTTATGACACCAATCTCTTGGTCTGAGCATTGACTTCCGCAGGTCCATCTCTTCTTTGTGGGGATAAAGTGAAAAAATACTTATATTTCAATTCAAATAGTATTTCCCCCTTTGCCAACTGTTATTGCCCACACATTAATGTTATGTTTTTTTATGTGGCTAGCATGTGAAGTTTGATAATTATGGAACTACGAGGCATAATTATTTAGTTTGTGGGTAATTTTCTCGGTCTTGAATGTGACCTCTAGCGTTCTTCTACCACCATCTTACATTGGGTGCGCGTCTCCTCTTTTGCCCTCAAGGCCCATCTACTGGCTGGGTAAGGACACCCTGAGGGGTGTCCGCAAAACTGTTTGCAGAGAACCGCCGGCGGCTGTGCCAGGAGCTGAGAGCGGGCAGTGCGCCCCCCAGAGCGGTGGTGCTGCTGCAGGGCGGCGAGCAGAAGCAGCGCTACTGCACCGACACCGACCAGCTTCTTCAGACAGGTGGGGCATGGTGGTGAACCCTCTCCTGCTCAGGGGGGCTCCAAAAACTGTCGACCTGCTCCAGTACTTTTGCTGCTGCTTCCAATGTTCTGCTGGGTCAGCTGGGTCAGCCTACTGCTTGGGGGGATCGATTTCATAGTTCCCACTCCCACCGTGGCACCGAGGAATGTGAGATTGAATGAATCTGAACAAAAAGCTATACTTATACTGAGAGGCTTTGGAGAGTTGCCATGTGATTATCCCCTGGACATCATGACAACCTTGTCATCCTTTATGGAATGCAGAGACGTGAAATTGTGCCGGCCCCAAATGTTCTGGCGAATACAGACATGGCTTAATATGGATCAGACAAAATATCAACAAGCAATCAATATGCAATATCAACCAGGCTTGTTGTTGTTGGTTTCTGTAGCGTGACATTTAATTCATGGAACACATTGATTGTCTTTTAACAGAATATGTTCTCTGTGTGTATGTGTGTATGTGTGTGTGTGTGTGTGGTGTGTGTGTGTGTGTGTGTGTTGTGCTTACTGAAAAACATGTTAATTCATCTGGGCAACATTAGGCTGATATTGGAAGCTTTTGTTCAATAGTCTAAAATTATCTTTTTTTCAGTCAATGGGACAGACAGGAGGAATAACATTTGCAACCAGTCAGGCCATAGTTTCGATGCGCTTTAACACCTTGCTATCTCTCTGTAGGAGTCCTTTTTCCACTGGATGTTCGGAGTGATCGAGAGCGACTGCTTTGGTGCTGTTGAGGTGCAAACGGGGAAATCTGTCCTCTTTGTCCCCAACTGCCGGAGAGCTATGCCACCTGGATGGGAGAGTAAGCCATGGTTTTCATATTATGGAGAGCTACTGGCATCACCAGCTTGTCAGGACACTGACACGCTTGTTTTTAATAAAGACAGCATAAAGTTGTGTATGAATACCATGTAGCCCGACAAACAATAGGAACATTGTAAGAGTCATCATTGTAATCTTTGTAAGCAAAATACATTTTGGTTGTCAATATTTACTGATGTATTTAGCAAATATGAGTTACTGTGGAATATGGGGATGTGTTTCAGTTGGTAGATCTTTCACAATGTAAACTTTATTTTACAAAAAAGGCAATAAATCAGATTCAGAATGTCTTAGTTTTTGCAAACAAGGAATGTGCTATCGTGAAATTGGTTCTTAACATTGAATATTAAACAGAGTAATAATATAGAAATTCAAAAAAATGCTACATATATGTATATACATATATAATGCTATATATAAAACATAATTGGGTCAATGCAAAGTGTCTGGTATTTGTACATGCACATGTGTGTACGACAGGAGGTGTCTGTTAAATAGCAAAGTCATTTTCCTTAGCCAAGCGTTCTTTCGCTCTGTTGACAGGATCTATCCCAAGGAGCACTTCAAAGAGAAATATGCCGTTGATGAGGTCCACTACACCTGCGATGTAAGTCTACCTCCATGGTCGTGCACAACCTTCACTCCGGTCCATGTGAATTGGCTGACATTTTCCCCCGGATCTGAACTTTAAAGTTGATGAGCTGGTTGGTTTTGTATGCTATGGTGGTGTGGTCCCAAACCAGTGCTTCCACATAAACACTGAATCCATGTGACATCCTTAGGCCAGTACACATTACCAGCACTGTGATTGGTTCTGTACTTTAGCGATCGGATCATTATCTTTCTATTATCAAACGCATGTAACACCTGTGACGAGATTATAATAATAATAATAATAATAATAATTCACATTTATTTACCTTTAAAAACCATATGTACATCATGTAGAATAATATTGCCTTGCCATTGTCTCATGTAACATCTCTTCTAATTAAGATTTTTTTCATGATATAATAGCTTAGCGTGGCAACAGACACAAAAAAGCCCTGCGCTATTACTTTAATGACATGACATAAAAGTAAGTTGTCATTTTTTAAAAGGTGGTTCTTAAAATATAGTATTTTTTTAATGTTATGAAATCTCGTTCTGGCTTAAAGAGCTCGGAAGATATGTTCCATAATTTCTCGACTTGAGTTGTGCAATCTGGTTAATGAATCAAACATTAACTTTATTGCCTTGTTAGAAATATATATGGGTCATAAGAAACATGAGTTTGCAATGAGTCTAACACGGTTATCAACAATATATCAGCGATATATTGTTGTCACTTTCAACAAATGTACTCTTTGTAAGTCGCTTTGGATAAAAGCGTCTGTAAAATGCCCTAAATGAAAAGGAAATCTAAATATTGAAGCAAGCAACCTGGGTCTGGGGTGCACACAACAGCCTGGGTGGTGGGTGTCAAAATGTAAGTGAAAGTCCCCTTTAAAATGTTTAGAGATAATAGAAGGGTGCCCATCAAAGGTCACTCCATGGATGCTATGAAGACGTGGGTGCAATGGGTATAATGACTGCCTTCTAAATGCTGTGTCCTGAACTTTACAGATCACCGGAACTCTGACCAGCATGAATCCAGCAGTCCTGCTCACGTTGGTATGTTCTCAAAGAGATCTTCATTCTTATCTGACCTTTTGAGGGGACATTGACTTTTGAGGAGTGCTTGGAAAGATCTTGGTGTGAAGGCAGTAGCGTCAGCCACACATAATAGTCCACACAGTCCAAAAATGACACACAAATGTCTTGTGCTTTCTATGCTTATGCTTAGCAGATGTCTTCAGAGAGACTTTAGTGGCGTCGAGCTGAGATTTTGCATTAAAGTCACCTCTTGCGGTTGTGTTGTGTTCTCTCCTGCCAGCGAGGGCTGAATACAGATAGTGGGAGCATCTGCCGTGAAGCCTCGTTTGACGGAATTAGCGGGTATGCTCTATTGGCACCAATTATTCATTAATGTATTCGTGCTTTGTTCAGGGGGCTTCTGGGAGAGTTTTATTATGCATACAGATTGCCGGTGATTACCTTAATTTTGGAGCTAATTTGATTAGACTAATGGTTTTGCTGGGATTTGTGAGTTCTCATAAATGCCATTGTTTTATCATTGCCAATGGCTGGAATTGTTTGTTCTCTAAATGATTTGTGTATTCCATATTTTCTACTTAAAACCAACACGTGCTCCACAAGTGGTCACATATACATGTATGATGGCGCTTACTTCTCACTGTCTCCCCACCAGCTTTGAAGTAAACAACACCATCCTGCACCCAGTCATCGTGGAATGGTGAGTCCAACTTTAGAAAATACAATTGTTTTTCCAATTCATTGTTATATGAGGACATATATATAGAGCCACCATGGCCACTATTGTCTGTCACTTTTATTATATTTTCCAATTATTTGTATTGTTTACCTTCTTTATTTTTATTTAAGGGTGCCCAGTCAGATTCTACCAATTCCTGATTTCCCCAGCTTCCCTAAGGGGTGTGTGTGTGTGCGTGTGTGTGCTCGTGCAGCCGTGTATGTGTGTGAGTGCTTGCCCGTGTGTGTGTGTGTGTGTGTGTGTGTGTGTGTGTGTGTGTGTGTGTGCGAGTGCGTGTGCGTGTGTGCGTGTTATTGTAGCCCCCACCACCACCAGCTCTCACCAGACAGAGCAATAACCTGATCTGCGGTGCTGTAATGGGCTCCGTGCCAGCCTGCCTGTCCCCGGCGTTAGGCTCTGGGCTCTCCAGATGAATTGACATTTTCTGAAATGAGGAGGAATGCTTCTCAGGCACAACCCGCTGGCACACAATCACCCGATAGAACTCTCCCTGCTCATCATCATCCACCGTGGTCGTGCTCTTTTAATGGAGAATTGTGTGTTGTCTTGATCAAGCCAGTGCCTTACATTGGTTACCGTGCTGGTAACCGTGGCACAGGTTGTGTCCTTTGGAAGAACTTTGTATCTTGAATGTGTGATCACGAACACACCAGATGAGTGACGCACTTGCCTTTATAACAGCTGTGAGGAAATAGCAAAACGACAAAGTGCAAAGTGCATTGTGTTAACGGGCCAATGCTCTTGCATCTTAATGTCGGGTCTGTGAGTTATCAGATTTTGGACTGCCGAGCAGACGATGCGGATGTTGGCATAACAGGCAAAGATAGTAGCGTGGCACCACCGGGGGAATGGGGATAAACAACACAACTATCCATCTACTTTAACTATTCCATCAGCTGTCCTTCCAGCCGGGGCGGAGCTTGTCAGAGGTTTTTCTGACACTTGTTCAGCACCGCTGCCGCTGGTCATGGTCCATTTACCCCGCTGTCAGGAAACACAATACATGGCAGTTCTCTGTTTACACCGAGCACTGCGAGATGCGCCAAATGGAACACATGCGCTCACAGAGTGTGGAGAACCCCATGCAGTCTGCCTATTACCTCAGAACACAAAGTCAGGAGATGGATAGATCCGCATGATGGGGCGAACCGCCCTGTGTCTCCTGTCCAGGCCGGTTAGGACGGGTCCGTCTCGGGGAAGGCCTCAAATGCAAGAGAAAGATCATGATGCTGGTGCAATAGTGCATACTGTGCTGTGCTATTTTGCTGTTGAACTTGGATAGTGTAAGGCAGGTGTGCCCAACCTTTTTTTGAACCAAGATCTACTTTTAAAGTTGCCAGTCTGCCCAGTGAGAGCGGTGCTTTGAAATTAACATTCAATGCACATCTTCTGAGGTTGGGATACTTTTGTTGTAGCAGTAGGTTCCAGAACTCTCCATTCATTCCAGGTGTTGCCCTGGATTTGATCTCAATGTCATTTTGGAGTGTGAGAATCTCATTCTCAACAGCAGAGCTATCCAGGTGGAACAGTGATACTACTTTGGAGGCAATGCAATCCACATCAATACTTGTACCAAATGGAAAATAAAGAAAGCTGGCAACAGCTTTCTTTGTTTGGATGGAAAGTCAGTAAAGCCCTTCTCAAATTCTGACAAGATGCTCTGAACTTGCTCCTCATAACGTGCACTGTCAAGCTGGACACAGTCTTGGCCCTGACATTGAAGTTCAGCCTGCATGTGAGGAAAGTTCTGCAGGTCACAGTGTTGCAGCCTAATGGACCTTTCCACCCTGTCAGTCGACAGAGAATAATAACCAATAAGATTGCCTGATTTCTTAAGACCACACCCCTTGCAATAGAGCCGCCATGATGTCCCACAAACAGCGCTTGGGGAACGTGCAATAATGACTAGAAATATCCAGAGAGATTACAAGGAGCGCATTTCATCGAGATTTGGAGTATCCATGCAGTCTGCAGGACTTGTTTTTAATACATGGATAGAGCTTATGTATTTTACATTTGGACAACTACATATGGCCTCATAGAGACATTATTATTAAAAACATGCCTGAAAACTTTAGAAAATAATTTCCTTCTACTTTAGTCATTATTGATGGTACTGTCAGCTTTATAGTGACTATAAGTCAAGCACAACCCTCAAAGCATTGATTGGATGTGATCCAAGTGGTTCTGTCATTTTTGTGTCTGAGTTATTTACAGGTGCTGTATCTGATAAGGCAATTACTGAACGCAGTGGTTTTTATGATGTACTTAAAACACTGAAAGTTCACAAGTGCAACAATCAAATGGTTGATAGCGACTCCACACATCAATTTACAGCAGCGCCAACACAAAAAGCTACAAAGCTCGCTAATTAGTTAAAATTCAAAGGTTTATTTGTCACCTATTTCAGTGTACAGGTACATTGAGCAGTGAAAGGTTTTTTTCGCTAGGACCAGATTGTTACCGCGCCATCGTGTGATTAGCATAGCTAGGTGATTAGCCCATTGTAGCTAGTAGTTAGCAGATCTTAGGCTTATTTTCATTGTAAACATCACTAACGTACTCACCCTGCTTTACATGAGCAGTAGGACTCCACGATGTCGTCCTGACGAATTTCAATGTGGAGTTTGTGAGGCGTTTGTGTCTTCCGCATAGATCGCCAACACTTAGCATCAAGTTTTATGTTGTCGTCTGCTCCGTCCGAAATCCGAATGTCACGGATATATCCTTGTGTCAAATAGTTCAGGCCTTTCTGTACAACTCTCTGAGATAAAGTAGCGGCATTTTGGTCAAATAACATCCAGCGATATTGTCAGGAATCCTTGAGAGAGAATCATCAGCAGGGGTGCGTTGTTCAGTGGACATTTCGGTAACATGTGTGTGGGAAAGCTTGGGGGACATAGCAACAGTAACTAGGGAGGGCGGGAAAGGTCCATTGACAGCAGTTGTTGCTTGCTTTCTCGGTGTTCACTGAACTGATCATGTTGATTAGATACTGTATTTATCCTTACCCTGCAGCTCTAAATTCAACTCATTGAACAGGTCAGTGAAATCTGTCAGGAACGCTAAATCCAAATGCCACTGGAAGTCCTCTAGCTGTGCATATTCTGCGTGTTTTGAAAGCTTCAGAAAATCTTTGATTTCAGGCAACAACTCAGTGAATCTCGCCAAAAATGTACCTCTGCTTAGCCATCCAACATCTGTGTGTAGCAGTAGGTCTCCTCCTCCTCCTCTGTAGACTCCTGGCCCGAACAGAACATACGATCTTCATCGCAACATTCATCACTTCTTTCATGTTTAAAATCTTCCCACACAATGCTTGCTGTGAATTATACAATGATAATTAAGGAAGTCTGGGAAAGATTCATTTTGTTTGCACAATGCAATGTACCCACTAGTGCGGCCTACCATCGCTGGAACACCATCAGTTGTGACGGAGAAATTTGCTCTTGTTCACAAATTCCATGAAAGCATGGAAATATCTTCACCTCTAGTGTGTCTTTTCAATGGCAAAATGAAAAACCGATGCGTCAACGTCCTTCTCAGTTCCTCCTCTGCCATTCTCTGCCACATCCTCTGCCTCGCATCGCCGTGTAGCGGTATTCCGGGATAATTGCACGTTCTTAATAGCAGCCACGATATCCGTTTTATTCCTAAAGTCTCCGAAGAGTGCGTCTGCAACCTCGTCACACGCTTCTTTAACGACCTCGCCGTCATTGACAGACTTCTTGTGTTTAGCAAGAATGTGACTGATACGACACGATGCTATCGTTGCAGCCTTCCCCTAGGTGTTGGGCCTGGTAAAAATTGACTGCTGTGCTGCTGACTGAACCTTCAATTCCCCCACGTTTTGGGTGCATAGAGCTGTTTTAGCAGGGAAATCCGTCTCGTACCTTTTGTGCACCGTTTTGAAATGGCGCTCCAAATTGTCTTTCTTCGGTAAGGACACGCGCGCATTGCAGAGACAGATGGTCTTCAAAAAAATAATCCCCCTCCCACTCTGAATTAAAATGATACGTTTTAGATTTTGCAGCTTCTGCCATATTTGTGTTTTTCCAACTTTTTCCAACAAATCCGACAGCGCTCAACTTCTCCCGTTTGACCCTGTTGGTGATTGGGGACAGCGAGTGCCTGCGAACGCAACGTCTCTAGCGACAATTGGCCAGTAGCTAGTCCCCAGCATGCACCGCCAAAACTGATTTGATTGGTTGTTCAAGCAGTTCTTACTTGAACAACCATTTGCAGTCTGTTGTCACCCTCACGTAGGAAAACGCTGATACACTTTCTATTTTATATTGTCTACACTTCTCGCGATCGTCTGAGTATCACTAGATGATCGACCAGTCGATTGCGACTGGTTGGGCACCCCTGGTGTAAGGAGAAGGTAAAGATATTGTCTATAGCACCTTGCAAGAGCAGACATCACGAAGAGACAGCAACAGATTTCTTTTTATACAATAGGAAATCTCTCTATCTCTGTCTATCTCTTTCTCTCTCTCTCTCTCTCTCTCTGTCTGCCTCTCTCTATATATATATATATTATATATATATATATATATACACACACACACACACATATACTGTACATGCAACCCATAATAAAAAATGTATTCTGTGTGCTGCATTTGGGAGGTTTCCAACCCACGAGAGCAGCAGCAGGCCGGTGGTCTAAATAAAGCTCCTAGCCAAAGGGAATCTTCTATCACACTGAATAAATGATGACACTGCCATCAACAGATAAATAAGCACAGTGCAATGGGGAGTCTTGACAACAACCGGACAGGACTGGGTGGAACATTGACCACAGCCGCGAATGTTCATGCAGTAACACATTTTAACAGTGAAATCCCTCCCTGTAGGCAGGTTTCACTGCCTTTTTTAAATCCAAGTCGATAAAGGAAGTGGTCAATTGTTTTTTGTGTTTTGTAAAAAAATGCTTATCTGAATTCCCCGCGTAGACCACTCGGGTGAAACTCTGGAGTTTCGGAACGTTGAACAGGCCAAGAGAGCGGAGGAACTATACTCGATCGCATTAAACTGAGGACACCAGAGAAGCCGCATGGGACACCAGGAATTGAGTGAGGGGGATTGATTTGGTTGCCTGTTCCTCTTTGACAGAGAGAACATTCTATCCCAGTGACTTTAAATCTGTGGGATACAACTGCATGCGCCTTGCAAAGCACAGATCTGTTGCCCAGACACAGATTATGGAAGGATTGAAGTCAGCGATAGCAGAAGGCAGATGGAACTCTTTCAATACCTTGTCTACACCCCAGCATTGTCATCTGTGTGCGTGTGTGTGTGTGTGTGCGTATGTGTGTGTTTTTAGGGCAAAATACAACAGACTATATCTAACAAACTAGAATACAAAAATCGTCCATCCATGTATATTTTCTTGAGACCGTTAAATAATATCTATTCCCTGGTGTCTGTGCGGTGTGTTTCTGTTCTGGCGGTCTATAGTTCAGGGTTTCTCTGGGGTGTACTATCTGAAGTGCCGATGCGGTCCCACGAATACACTCCTAGATCAGATAGTGAGAGAGTGCACTTTCTTATCAGAGAGAACGTCAGGCTCGCCTCGGTGCACCGTATCTCCTCAAGGTGTATCATTGAACTCAAATACTAATCCAGTGCTGTATTATAAGATAAGTACATTCATTGTGTTTTCTAACGGCATTCCGAGGGAATATAATTCAAGACCACGTGTGTCCTACCTCGATATGATTTCTTCTTTGTTTGTTTTTAACGCGCAGATGTAAATTGACATGGGTCATTGGAAGTGCTTGAATGTATATATTGTATATTTTGTTTTTGCAAGTATAGTTCTTTTGATATAGTTCTTTTACTTGGCGTGTAAATAGGCTACAGTACAACTGAGAGGTGTTCACACATCCAAGCCTCTCTCTCTTTTTAATTGTTGTCTGTGAGCTTCTGTAAAGCCTGCTGGATCTCATTATACAAATTCTCAGTGTAGCACAGTAATTAACCTTGAGGGAATTGGAAGTCCATGAAAAGTCCTTGAATTTGATGTTTAAGATGGTGTGGGAACCCTGATTGTAGTCTAATTGGTATTGGTTTTTAAAATGCCACACGTGGCTTTCAAACTGTCCCGCTAACATGACACAGGGCCTGTGTCCACATAGCGGGTTTTTCTGGCAGAAATGCGTTGGCGTGGCGCTGGGATGAGACGCTTGCACTGAGAGAAAAAAACCAAAGCTTTGTTTCAATGACAACATCAATGGCATTTACTCCATAGCTCCTAGCTTAACGTCATAGCGATAACGTCCTATTCTACATCCATGAGTGGTAAAAGCAGCAAGATGCAAGCAGCAAGTGGGGAATTAGACCTTGTACACACGTATATAGGTTTTTATTACAGTAAAATATACTGTATGACCCCCGCATCTCTCGTCGATACACCAGCAAACTGCCAGTGAGGACAAAAGACAGGAAAAGTCGTTATGTGGACACAGGGGCCTTCACAGCAACTAGAAGTGCGAACAAAACAAAAACGGCAAATTTTGTCCACTCTCAGCCTAGCGTGTGGTTTGTGTGTTGCGTGGACCCGTGACACCAGCTGATCGCGGCTTCTTCTTCTTCTTCTGTCTGCAGCCGCGTGACCAAGAGTGACATGGAGCTGGAGGTCATGCGCTACACCAACAGGATCTCCAGCGAGGCCCACAAAATGGTGAGCTCCCATCGCGTTGGGGTTGGGTTGGGTTGGATCGTATACATCCTACATGCTATCGGGACAATGCAGTGCCCGTTCAAAACGTTGCCTGGTCCGGACAGGAAGGGGCCGGTTGCTTGGCCTGCGGTATTGCTGCTGGCTGGCTTGCTAGCTTGTAGTTTTCTCAATGACACTGCTCGACACGGCACTTCCTTGGGTCCTCTGCAATACACCCCCCACATGTGAAGTCTATCAGATGAACGGCCTACATACATACATACATACATACATACATACATACATACATACATACAGAGACTCCTTCCGTAGTTAAATACAAATTGTATTGGATTGTACGCCCATATTCCTAAAGTCTTGCAATGCGATAAAAATGGTTTTGTTCGTCCTCAACATAAAAGGGGCTTCACGTTCAGTCAGTGTAGTGATTCATCTCTACGGGTCATACTAGAAGCCTAGGGGAGGCAGTAGCTCAGGAAGTAAGAGCAGTTGTCTGGCAACAGGATGGTTGCTGGTTCGATCCCCGGGCTCCCCCTAGCTAAGTGTTGAGGTGTCCCTGAGCAAGACACCTAACCCTAACTCCTCCTGAGGTGTTGGTTGTTACCTTGCATGGTTGACACCACAGTCAGTAAGGCAACTGTAAAGCGCTTTATACATCCAATCCATTTACCATTTACATTGTCAGTGTAGTGATTCATCTCTACAGGTCAGACTAGAAGCCTGGGGTGACCCGAGGACAACTAGTGTGTACTGCGGTTTGCTGTTTAGTGTGAGGCAAGATGTTCTGAGGGTTCAAAAGGTCATCAGCTTCCAGTTTGACTCCAGTCTCTCTACAGCCAGCCAGACTGTGTCACTGTGACCTGGATGCAGTGTGTTGCGTCTACATACAAAAGTATTTTTGGTATATTGACTTTGTGTTTTTGTGTCTTGCTTTTCGTGATTAGTTGGAGTATTTTGAATGCCTATTTCAGAGTCCAATGACTGAGGCATAACAATTGTATTTAGAAATAGCACCATTCAAACACACGGGCATTCATAGTGCTTTACAAAGCAAAGGAAGAAAAAGAGAAATGTAAAATACAAGGAATACTTTTTTTTTTTTGCAAAAAATAAAAAGTATGGACTGCTCTGGGCAATCCTTGGGGGTATCTTTTGGTTGAATTCACATTCAAAACACCTTTTTAAAGAGCATCACATTAGCCCCGTATTGAGAACTTTTCTTTGCGACTTAAAACAAAACGCTTCTAGCCATCATGCCTTTAACAACAACAACAACAACAACAATGCATTCAATTCATCGCACATCATCATCACCATTCTTCATTATTTTTTTTTCTCTGTAGATCATGAAACACGTGAGACCTGGTCAGAAAGAATACGAACTCGAGAGGTGAGTACGACCACTCGTCACAAAAACAATCGTATTACTTTCATTTTGCTTTTTTCATTAGTTTTTTACCCAACCACAAATAATTGCGATTAAGTCGTCCACATGTTTGCGATCTACATTCTACATCCGACGTCTATCACAGTGTGCATAAAATACTGCACACAAAATGTGACCGCCCGAGGTGACCAGCGAGCGCCAGAACGTTCTGAACGGCGCGGCGGCTTCACGGCTGAACAACAACAACGACGGAAGCGGGAGACACAGTGTGCCGTCGGTCCCATTCCCCTCTACGACTTTCTAGATTGAGGAGGCACCACCAAATCAAACGGCTGCTCTCCGTTGTACCGATGAGCCGGTGGGTATGGCAGTGCCGCGGACTCCCTGGGCGCCCCCCCCCGGAGATCCACGGTGTGCAGCATCGATCGGGGCCCCAACTGCTCCCCAACAGAGCAGCAGCAGCAGCAGCAGCAGTAGCCCACCACCGCAGCAGTAGGCCACCACCACCCGCAGCAGCAGCACTCAGCAGCAGCAGGATCCCATTCGGGGGGAAAACCGTATAAGACAGGGATTAAGACTCAGTGATAAGGAACAGTGTGTCACCAGTATAATCATTTGGATTTTCACACTATATTGATATATTTTATATATATATATATATATATAGTAATATCTAATATATAACTAATTGGAGTATTGCTGAGAGAATGGGTAACATTCTCACATTTTAACATGTAAACATTTCTGGATAGCGTGAAATAATGCGTGCGCCCGTATTCCGTTAGGAATACGCTATGAAAGATATTAAAAAAGCCAATATATAAAAAACCAACACAGAACATCGAGCTTTTATTCAATGACTGAATCGGCCCACGCTAACGTCTCTCTCCAGTCTCCTTCCCCCGCCCACCAGCGGGCCCTGGGGAGCCTCGGGAGAGCTCTGCGGTGTTGCCGGGGGCGGATAGGAAGTGCCAACTGGGCTCGGCTCGGCTCAGCTTGGCTTCCTGAGCGCTGCGCCGAGCCGCAGAGCGCCGTCTGACGTGCGAGGACATGGGTGGTCGCCTGGGGAAACCAACAACCAACGCTGCATGAGTTCTTGAAGCGGACACGCAGTCACGGGAAGGGCAGCGCGAGACTTTATGCCGATTATCACCCAGCGTTTCTGAACTCTGATCCCTGGACTTCCCGTTCAAACACTAACTTTACGGACACAAATCCATTGTTGTGTAGTGTACTGTTAGCCTTATCTAAATAGTTGGACCGACTCAATGACAGGAAAACCACATTGACAACTTGACGAAAAGAACTCACTTACTTGCATATACACATCCGGGGATCTCATGTTGTTTGTTTTTTTTTGTTTGTTTGTCTGTTGTCTGCTTTCCTCTGCAGTCTCTTCCAGCACTACTGCTACACCAAAGGAGGGATGCGCCACACCTCGTACACCTGCATCTGTGGAACGTAGGGCGTTTATAATTACCTTCTGAAGTGCTCTTAAGCAAGGGGACTAAAAGTGTCACGCTGTCCCGCTGAGGTTATTGCAACCACTGGCACACACACAGATGCCAAATCGCCTGCCATAGAACCCATTGCAGCTGCCCCCTGTCCCCTGTCCCTGTCCCTGTCCCCTGCCATAGAGACTACAGTAGGTGACCCGGCTGGAGTCCATTTGGTTTCCGTACAGCATGGACAAAACCCAACTCCTACAATGATTTAAAATCCATTCAAATGCCATTGTTATTCAGGGAATATGCAGGGAATTTTCAGCTTACCTGGTTTCAAATGGCAAGCTTTTCAACACATTTTCAATCAATTCAATTAAATTTTATTTGTATAGCCCTTAATCACAAGACAGTCTCAAAGGGCTTTACAGGCCAGATTGTTATGCGCCAAAAGTGATTTATGACACCCCCCTAGCCCTATAGCCCCCCTAACGGCAAGAAACAACTCCCTTAATTAACAAGGAAGAAATCTCGAGGAGGAACTCAGAGTGGGGGATCCCTCCTTCCAGGGACGGTTCAGAGTGCAATGGGTGTCAGACGGGGCATTAAAAACAAAGCATGACAAATTATAAACGACAAAGTACAAATAGTAAATGAATGTAATATTATGATGGGGTGCTGGCTGGAGAGCAGGCTGGTAGCCTCCGGTGGGGTGGCCAGGTATCCAGTCATGATCACAGCAGCACCCTAGATAATGGAGACAACATGATGGTTAGATGGAGCACAGTAAGCAGGGAACATACAAGTAACCTCAGACCCTAGTACCCATCGGCAGCTAGGGTAGGCTAGTGCTAACAGTGTTGATTTAGCTGTAAATTAGAGCTGAGGGGCACTCCTAGCAGCCAAAGGCGAGGGTAAATAGGTGGGTTTTAAGTCTACCCTTAAATATATCAGCAGAGTCAACACTTTATAAATATAATTCATTGATTATAATGAATTGTATATTATATTATACAATGTTATATTATAAATATTGTCTCATTGTCTATCTTGCTATTTTACATTATCTTGCTATTTTATATTATCTTGCTATTTTATATTTTATCTTTTTTGACCACTCTTTTGCGTACTGCCGCCTGCCGTGTCACAAGAATATCACTGTTCAGAATGAACCCTGTGTTCTGAAGAACATGTGACAAATAAACCACTTTGACTTTGAACAGTGGACACAACTCCGCCACTCTCCACTACGGCCATGCCGGGGCTCCCAATGAGAAGACCATCCAGGATGGAGACATGTGGTGCGTAGAGCGGGGACCCCAACCCAGTCCAGCCTCCACAGCCACACGCTCACACTACAGTCCTTAGTTTACTTGTATAACGCATGCTAAATAATGGTCAGAAATATAAACACACTGTCATCATGTGGGAGACATTGCAGGAATTACATTAAAGGTACTATAAGTAAGAATCAGTGCATTCTGAGCTCCGTGGCTTGAGACAATAACAATCAGAAATGAATATTAGTTATAATCATAATTAAACCTTGTACACATTAAAAAAAGCTATGAAATATATATTTCTTTGAATTATCTGCGCTTACATCTCACTTCGTTCCATTTTTCCGCGAAATCTGACTCAAATATAAATCAGCCCAAAAGCTGTTCTACGCAACAGAGAGAGTCGGGGAAGCTCTCATGTTTTAACTTCAACCACAACCTGCTACAACCTGCGAGAACTAACATTAGATTCTGATTGTTATTGTCTCAACCCACGGAGCTCAGAATGCACTGATTCTTACTTATAGTACCTTTAAAGATATTTGAAGTGTTTGACAATGTTTGGCTTCCCATCTATTCATTCGGTGTTACATTAATAAGGGATGTATGAGTATGGATCAATATTAGTCTCCGTATTCTTGGGGACAATGTGCCAGTGTAAAGATCGTACTGTTGTTTCCATCGACAGTCTGTTTGACATGGGTGGGGAGTACTACTGCTACGCCTCCGACATCACATGCTCCTTCCCAGCCAATGGGAAGTTCACCAAAGACCAGAGGGACATCTACGAGGCGGTGCTCAAGTCTTCTCGCGCCGTCATGGCCGCCATTAAACCAGGTAATCCCGCGGACACGGGGACGGGGGGCGCAGCGGCTGTGATTGGCCGTCGGTTCAATTGGTTTGCTTTAGTTGGCCAATCGTGTTGCTGAAAGCCAATGGGTTGAGTTTACTGTGGGTTTACTGTATGAGAAACTGCAGACCTCGACTCGGGATGCTGTCTCTGATGTTTATGTGACGTCAAACTATTTGAAAAATGTTAACATATAGGGAGTAGCAGTTTGTTATTGGGTGAAGAACACCTTGTGGATGAAAGAGGTCAAAAGATAATTCATATGTCACAGGTCTCCGACTGGCCGTGTCTTACGAAGACACAGGGATGTTTCTTTGCTGTTTATTCATCCGTCGACATGCTCTGTAAGACTTGACCTAGACCTAAATCCATGGCGATTTGCATTTTTGGATATTTTTGGCGGCAGGCGGAAAAAACCCAAAACCATGAATAAACATCTCACTATTTGATCGAAGAACGTTGTGAGGTGTCTGACACGCCCCAGAGAAGCCGCGCGTCGTCCTTATTGATTTAACGCGCGGTGTTCTTTGACGCGTGTAGGCGTGCGGTGGGCCGACATGCACCTGCTGGCCGACCGCGTCCACCTGGAAGAGCTGCTGGACGTGGGCTTGGTCCAGGGCAGCGTGGAGGAAATGATGAAGGTGCACCTGGGCGCCGTCTTCATGCCCCACGGCCTGGGCCACCTGCTGGGCTGCGACGTGCATGACGTGGGGGGCTACCCGGAGGTCAGTGTGTAGACGTGTGTCTATAAATATATCTGTAGAATGCATATGTGTGCATGATGGCATCATGACCAGGGTAGTAGTAATGCCGCCTTTTTCCAGATGCTCCCAACTTGACCATTTATTTGTGGTGATAAAAGTCGAGTAAAAGTCAGTGATTTAACAAATAAAAACAAGTAAAAGCAAATGTCAGTGATTTATTAAAGCACATAAAAACACAATTAAGGTGTCACTGCTAAACATAAAGATCTAAGCGTATGTGTGTTTGTGTATTTATATGCATATGTGCAATATGCATTCGTTTATATATCTGGGGAGTGTATTCATTTATTTTGAATGACTGTTTCCTTGAGATAAGCCCAAGAAGAAAAAATACGCATATATTTTTTCTGGATCATTTTTCCAACCCTATTGCAGTTAGGTTCGCCACAACCGGACCTGTGTGCATTTATTGAGGCCAGAAACAGGGACAAAGGAAAACATGTCAGCATGCTTTCATTTGAAAGGATGAAGTAAAGCTGCAGTGTGAAAAGGGAAGGGGCAAGAAAAACGACTGTTCTGTACCACAGCAAGCTTTAGATGAAACCCAATGTACGAGCAGATAGCTCTTCCATTCCTAAACTTTTTTAATGGAATTAGCTTTTTTATTGCCCCATTATTAAAGTAAATAATAAATTATTTGATGGAATAAAGTAAAGTGGGTTTTTTTTTGCTTTTTTTGGTGTGTACTTTTTATGACCCACGTGGACTGGGTCCACCAGCGCTGAACATTGTTCCATATATACGTCTTGTATTGGTATTGTAAAAAAACCTATGCTTATTATTATTATTTTTTGTAATTACTTTTTTTTATATATTTGTATTGACAAGAATAAAACCAAAATTGGAATGGAATGGAATGGAAAATCTCCCCCACCATCTTGAGAATGAAAAGCAGTGGAATCTTTTTGTATTATAATTAATTGTATTTTTGAAAGAAGAAAAACTAAGAAGAAGCATATATGATAAAAATATAATAAAAACAAGATGAGGGGGGGTGGGGGGTGTTTTTCCATTATTCAGTGGTCCCTAAGGCTTCTTGAATTTTGATTGTGCGTGTGTGTGTGTGTGTGTGTGTATGTGCGCAGGGCGTGGAGCGGGAGGACAAGCCGGGCCTGAAGAGCCTGAGGATGGGCCGCCTGGTGCAGGAGCGCATGGTCCTCACGGTGGAGCCGGGCATCTACTTCATCAACCACCTACTGGACCAGGCGCTGGCCGACCCGGCACAGAGCTGCTTCCTCAACGCCCAAGTGCTGGCCCGCTTCCGGGGCTTCGGAGGGGTGGGTGGTCCTGTGTCGGAAGATGTTGATGTTAAAGGGGACATATGATGCCACCAGGTGTGAGTGTGATTAGCCATTGCAAGCCGTTTCACAATTGCCATGTGACTACCCTCTTGTGACATCACAAATGGGAATGTCCACCTCGATGTATGCTGACCGATGATGATGTTTGTGATGTCAACTAGACGGTAGTCACATGGCAATTGTGAAATGTCTTGCAATGGCTACACACTTCACACCTGGTGGCATAATATGTCCCCTTTAATGGTGGTGATGAGTGACTGATACGCATCGTAACCTACGTGCATCCAAAAACCCTTGGCTGGTTCATAGTGGAGCAATAGTGTAATTTATTTTCCCAGAGCACCAGAGTGTTTGTTATGCGTACGATATATGACACCATATATGAGTATTGCAATTATGTCTTCCAGATTCAATTGGGTATGCCTTGTAAATCACGTCATGTATTGTCATGTATTTAAGCTAATTAGGCTAAATAATTACGTAATTAAGCTAAACAATCAATACATAAATACATAAAAAGATATGACAACCACTTTAACATTCATTGACACACCCTGCATACAGTCTTTTACATTTTGGTTCTAATAGCCTCCATCAGATGATTTATACATAAAGTATGTCTCGTCAGTCAGCACGGCATGCATGATGCAACATCACCGCAGCGGAAACCACTCATAAATGTTGCATCAACGCTGAATTCTGAAAATGTTTGACCTTTTTTTGCCCCGCTGAAAGGTCAATGTATTTATGCATCAATCAATAACTAAGTGGCTTCATGTATAAAATATTTCAGTTCACGTTGCGTGACCGAATGTCATGATCCCCTCACTGTTGTGTTGTATTTTTAATTCGGCTCAACTCATTGGTTAGTCTGGAACGACCAGTGGCCTATCCAGACGCCGATTGGTAACGGCTTGTTGTTGTTGTTGTTGTCCAGGTGCGCATCGAGGACGACATCGCCGTCACCAAGGATGGCGTGGAGCTGCTGACATGCGTGCCACGCGGCGTCGACGAGATCGAGGACTTCATGGCCGATTCCGGGAAGAGCTTCAGCCCACTGGTCAGCAGCCAGGAGTTCTGAGGGACATCGCTCGGAACTCCGGCACCAGGCTAACGGCGGGAACCTTCCGGAATGCCAGGAGGAAATCATTTCAAATGGGAAATTTAGTTAGAAATATAGTTTTTCCAATTTTTCCTCCCTGATTTTTGTGATTCAACATGCATCTGTCATGTAACTTACATTTCATACATACATGTCATGCCATTATGTCATTTAACGTACACTAAATTCTTTCACATTCATGCTAATTAGCCGCTTTTAGACTTTGAAGAGTGAAAAATGTTTTTTATAACACAATTTGCCTTTAAAATCTGCTTGCATCAAACTCCATGCATCTGAAAAACATCTTTTATAATGTTCCTACATATTGATTAAAATAATCGACTATTTACATTGCTATATTATGCAATTGAAAGGAATAAACTCTTCTATTGACAATTTTCTGCAGGATGTCATTTCATTGTAGAGAATAGATTCGCCTCAAATGAGCCAAACCAGATGAGCTAAGTCAAATAATGTGATATTTTTTTTTTGCGTCTATATAAAAATACAATCAGTATAATGCAGCATAAAATCGATTTTTTTTTGTACCCCCCCACTATCAAGTGAGCAGTAATACTTGTTTGTTCCTCTAGATGGGGCTGCTTTCCCCAAATAAAATCAACACAAAACATCTTCCAATGGGACGGGACAGACAAATGATATGGATGAAACCTGCTAACACGATTATTGTTATTGAAGACATTTAAACAATATTGAAGAACATAATGTGCGGTAGTCTTTTGCATATGATAAATCAGACAGCATACAGAAGTGACATTAGATTGAGGAATACTGTGTGATTAACGTGGAGTCTCCCACTGAGGGGAGGAGAAGCAGTGTTGCCTGCCTGTATACCATAACGTGGTTCCAAATTCATTGGACTCTCTCCACTTAAATAACAATACATACAAACATACATATTTACAGTACAGTACTTATGGATCCGAGGTACATGTCTGGTACTTGAATGGAATACACAGCTTGTGAGCGAAGATGGCTACTGCTTAGGACATATGAACATTAGAGCTCATCTAATAACATCATATTAGCACCACTTGATTAGATCTTTCTTATCACAAGGGTAAGATGGTGGAACAATAATGTCTTTAATGCAAACATATAACAAAAACTGAACTTGAACTTTTCTCTCGCGATAAAGAGACGTCATCTGTGATGTAGAATACCAGCGATCCTTTCTGATGCTGTGATTGGTTTAGAAGCTCCTGTAGCCAATGGGGAGAGGGCAGAGGGCATTACAAAATAAACCAACCTTCTCTCTGGGGACCAACACGGAAATAATTGAGGAGGGATTTTAACTCTGAGTCACTAAACAAATCTTCAAATTGAAATTCAGTCCATCATTCTTTCGTACATATACAGTACATGATATGCATAAGTATACGAATGACCGTGTTGTCACGGCGACACAGACGAGAGAGTGTTTGTCACGCACGTGCCTGACAAGCTGTCGTCGACAGACCGGAGTGTAGCTGTCAATTTGGCCGAATCAGGGCTTTTGATGGGAGCTAACAAAATGGGAGTCTCCGGAATAATCTTTGGTCAGTCTTGGGGAGTTTTTCAGTCTGGAGTTTGTGTTGTGTGTGAGGCGGAAAGAAACATCGGCGGTGACTTCAGTTCATGCTGTGTGTGGGTTAATCGTAATCGTGACATAAATATGTGAACCGTGACACGAGGAAGCTTATTAAAAGGTTGTGCGCTCAGTCAATACATCAAACAGAGGCGGGCGGGCGCCCCTGTGAGCCACACACAGGGTGGTGATGGTGGTGATGGTGGTGGTGGTGGTGGTGGTGGGACACGCAGACACGGTAGCGGCTTTTACTTCATGCTCTCTTGACAGCTGCGAACGGTGAAACACTAAAAAAAGAAAGGACATGTTGCTTTTTTATTGGACGTATGGGTTACAATCCATAAAGTCTTTCCAGGCAGCCCACCACTGCTCTATCTCTCTATCTCTCTATCTCTCACTCTCCTGCCCCCCTCTTTAGGACTCTGTCAAGTCCAAAAGGGTGCAAAGTCCTCTTTCTTAAATTCCTATTTTTGGCACCCAGAAAGGAGAGGCGTCCATTTAAGGAAATATCCTGGCAGTGTAGCGCACCCACTCACCCACCCACCCACCCTGGGGGTGTGTGGAGTGCATTTGACCCAGGGAGAGAGTGCTGGCTTTCGGGTGCGGAGTCCCGGGGAGCGGGGGGTCCGGGGAGCGGGGGGGGGGGGGGGGGGTCCGGGTAACGGGGGTCCGTGGGGCCAGGCCGGGACCTGGGGCTAGCTGCGTCCGCGCTGCTGTACTGACTGTCTGTGGGCCACGCGTGAGCAGGAGGTGCAGCAGGTGGTCTTGTAGTAGTCGTACACACAGAGGCGCGCCTGGACCACCACGTTGCAGTTGAAGTACTTGTCTCTGCATTTGTCATCTGAAAACAACAGAAAATAAATGTCAATTAGAAGAGAAAATAAAGATAAATTGTACGAGGTGGGGTGATCTCAACAGTCAGTAGGAACCCATGTGTTAGTTAGTTACACAAAGATACCTTTACAAACCTTCACAAAAGAAACCACCACATACCACTACAGTAAAAGAACATGTCGACGCGATTTTACTGAAACATGCAAATCGAGGATTCCGACGGAAATAGGCGGCCAATGGCAGCCAGCCTGCACCCTGCCAGCCAGACTTAAGATAAGATAAGATACAACTTTATTGATCCCGGGTCCCGGAGGTTGCATCGCTATCCTACCCGCAGTGTTACCTTGTTTCCATTAGCCTGATCAGTATATAATATCACTAGAACAGTGCACATTCAATCCAATAGATTGGGCATCACTCATTCAGTCATTCGTTTATTCATTCATGCATTGTTTGATTGATTCATCTATAATACATTTATTGATTCGTTCACGTGTTCATACATTCATGCATTGATTCATTAATTAATTTGTTCAGTTGTTCAAATATTTGTTCATTCATTCATTCGTTCATTCATTCATAAAATGATCCATCCATCCATGAGTCAACCAGACACCCTGAGTTGGACAAGTTCCCCAATTAGCTGAGCAGTGCTCACACACAAGCAGGACATTCAAACAACACACACACACACACACACACACACACACACAGGGCCAAACAGGGCCGTTTTGGTAGGGCAGCAGGGTGTTAGCAGCACCAGCCCCTGTGTGGGTGGCCAGACAGCAGACTGACCGATGAGAGCTGTGCAGGGCTCCGGGTTGCAGGGCTCTCTGTCCGGGGGTCTGTCCAGCTCCTCGCAGCCGTCGCTGGACAGCATGTCGTCGGCCAGGCAGCGCACCTCCCGCAGCCTGAAGCCCTCCTCACACGTCTTGGAGCACTGGAGCCGACCAATAGCAGTGGCACAAGTTCATTATTGTATGTTGTATATTTGTAATATTTGTATATCTAGATTTGATCTGAGGGGCGAACAAACTCAGCATTGCCATTTTGAGACCAGGTGACCAGTTGACCTGGATCTGGATTTTGTATGGAAGTATGGTGGGGAGAAGTGTAAATATTGTCTTTTCCTGCTTAACGGAACCGGATTACACGGAAGGGATTTAATCTTGGTTTCTGGTCTCTGGTGTCTTCATCTTACTAACCAAACTGGGGTTCACGGAACGAAGGGGAATACTCAATACCGTGGGGTCGTCATGTGATGACTCAATGAACACCTCTGTGTATTTGATCTACGCTGTTGCTTTTGTCAGCAAAGTCCACCCTTAGATAACTTTGACTGTCTGGAAGCGCGGGCAGTAAGACATAGAAAGTGAATTATCAACAGTCAACATTTTGGAAGAGTATAATGGTTAAATAACATTTGGAGTGGACTCTGTTAATATAAATCTATGGTATTTGGTGGACGCTTTCATCCAAAAAGGTCTTATACAAAACCGTGATTTTTAGCATGGGTAGCTCCCAGTTTGGATTCAAACCCACTTAGCATCACCCACCTCAACCCTTTGTGACTGTGTATTGTATAACTCTTAATTACAGCGGCCCAGATGCCAGCAGGACCCTATGTTCCGTGTGTCCTCCGTGGTTTACTCACAGCGCTCCAGTCGGTGTGGTACCACTTAGCCCCGCAGGCCTTGAGGTGGCAGCTCTGCTGGCCCAGCGGCCGGTCCAGCGAGGAACACTCGTACGGGGGCACCGCCGAGTAGCCCTCGTCAGCCTTCATCAGACACACCACCGCCCTCTGCTGGCTGCCCGCGCCGCACTCCGCTGAACACTGGCGGGAAAAATGCATTACATTTACATTTACATTTACATTTACATTTAGGGAATTTGGCAGAAGCTTTTATCCAAAGCGACTTACAAAGAGTACATTTGTTGAAGGAGACAGCAATATATCACTGTGGTACATAAAGATAAGGAATAGAGCAGGTTTCGAGCATTCATAGTGACGAGGCTAATAGAACGAGTTTCATAATTGCTAAGCTGCCTGCATAATAGCTGGATAAGAGCAGACGTGCGATTCTGAGCATGTTACCAACATCTAAGTCATCCATGTAAAAAGAACAAAACATGGATGACGGGCCTTTTGTTCCCCCGGTGGCCATCTTGGTTTCACATTGGTTCTAAACAGGAGATGGGCGGTTTCTGTTTCCCTCCACCCAGGTCTAGCGCTTGAGAACCAAGATGGTCACTAGCCGAATAAGGCCCATGGTGGAGAACATGTGGCCGCAGTGAGGACACAGCAGACCCCAACAAACACCAATTGCTGTGTGGAATCACCCGACGTTATTCCCCCCCCCCCCCCCCCCCCCAACCTCCTACCTGGCTCCAGGGGCCCGTGAACCACTCGATGCTGTTCTCACAGGGGCCGTTGTTGCACACCTGGGAGTCGGCCGGCCGCTCGTGGCCACACCCCTCCAGAGGCAGGCTGCTGAGGTGATTGGTCAGGCAGAGGACTCCGCGGGTCCGCACGCCCATCCCGCACTCAGCGGAGCACTGGGGGGGGGGGGGGGGGGGAGGCGGAGGGGCTTTTGAGTCACATGCTCTGGTAGGACTGGGCAATTAATCAAAATATGTTTGGAAAAATACAATACAGTGCCAAGTGCTAAATCCAAATCACAAGGGCTGCATTTTTTTGGGAGAAGGGTAAAATGTGTATGTCTGTTTTTAACACCATTAAAAATGAATTAGTGCAGTTGCGTTGACTTAGGGCAGCAGTGAAAAATGTAAAAATGGCTCCAATAAAAGTGTGAAGGCAAGAGAAGGTCGAGTTTCATTGTACTTTTTTTATAATGTGGCATTCCTCTACCTCCTCAGACGCTGGCCGAATGACCTCATCCCTCACCCCGTACCTCCGTTTAAATATCAATGTCCTCCTGGCATTTCATCCCTTTAACTGCTTCTCTCTCTCTCTCTTCTCTCTCTCTCTCTCTCTGTCCAATAATCCATAGCTCTCTCTACCACACAGTTCACTCATCCTCTGGCAAGCCTCTCAGAATCAGGTATTAGGATCAGGTTTTAGCCAAGTAGGGAATGCTATGTGATGTAGCACTTCAGCACTAAGAATGGGAAATTGGGTGTTGCTTTTCTCTCGTCTCTACTCATCACGTCCCACGGAATGCTGGTTATAAAATAGGCTTTCCACACCTTCTTAGGCATCATATTCAAGGACACTGCATAGTTTGAGACACGCGTCAAGGTTCATTACTAAAACAACACTGAGAATTTGCATAATGAGAAAGCAGCAGGCTTTACAGAAGCTCACAGATAATAATTAAAAAGAGAGAAAGGCTTGAATGTGTGAACACTTCTCAATTGTGCTGTAGCCTATTTATTAATGTTAAGTCAAATAAATACATCAAACAATGTAAATGTGTATTGTTTGCACAAACATATACATTTAAGCATGCTCAATGACCCATGTCTCGTTATATCTATTTTCCAAACTTTCAGAAAGCTTTAAATTGTTTTCTGCTCTCGAATTCACAAACTTTCCAAGGATTTCAAGCCTGGGAAACCCCGTGTGCCTGTGTGTGTGTGTGCATCCATTAATTCCAAACAACGCACGAAGAAACATTAGTAATGCACAATGAAGATTATATGTCAGATAGAAACATGGCTGGTCCATGGCTGATTATTGATATGAAACAGTAAGAGATGTTTAGAAAAGTTAAAACAGTTTTTTGAAAGTGCTTATGTTTTAGAAAGTGAAACAGTAACGTTGTGTGTGTGTGTCTGTCTGTGTGCATGTGTTGTGTAGTGCGTGTGTGTGTGTGTTGTGTGCATGTGTGGTGTGTTGTGTGTGTGTGTTGTGTAGTGTGTGTGTGTGGTTTGCATGTGGTGTGTGTGTGCATCGTGTGTGTGTGTTGCGTGGTTGTGTGTGTGCATGCGTGGTGTGTGTGTGTGTGTGTGTGGTGCAGCACAGACCGTGTTCCCCAGTGTGTGTAGAACCAGCTCTTGGCGCAGGGCCCCATGTCACAGTTCTCGGCGGCGCTGGGCTGCAGGTTCATGTTGCACTCCTCATCCGGAACAAAGTCCCCGATGTTGCTGACGCAGCGCACCTCCCGGGACCGCTGGCCCAGACCGCAGGGCACCGAGCACTGCAGGCCGGGGACACGCAACAACGCCGTCAATGGTTACCACGCACACGTCTATCTGTGTCGGTAACATCGATGCACTCAATTGTATGTGCAGTCTTACAAGTCATACGGTCCTCTATGTGTGCTGTTTTCTATATGTATGTACAACACAATCTCAAGGGACATCTGGTGGCTATAGCAGCTGGTGGCTATAACATAAATAACCAATCTAGCAATTAAAATAATCGATTTTTCACCTGAATGATCGGTTTAAATGAGACATATATGTAGTCATAAGAGCCACAAAATTATTTCACAATGTTGATTATTCCCTATTATTTATCACTCTTATTTTTCATCTTTCTATGTAGGGTGGCAGTGTGTTTGTGGAGTGTTTGTCTGGCAACTGGGAGGTTGTTGGTTCACTACCCGGGCTCCTCCCCCTAGCTAAGTGTCGAGGTGTCCCTGAGCAAGACACCCTAATCCCAACTTCTCCCGACGAGCTGAGCTGAGCTGGCTGTTGCCTTGCATGTTTGACACACCGCCGTCGGTGTTGTGAATGTGAGGCAACGTTAAGCACGTTAGAAATGCAATCCATTTATTTCTACAAAAATGAGAATAATTTTCCTTGTTAGCCAGCCCCCACCCACCGGCGTCCACTCGGAGCGGATCTGCCACTCGCTGCAGATCTTGGTCTGGCAGGTGCTGGCCGTCTCGGGCTGCTCCAGGTGCCGGCAGCGGCTGGTGTGGACGTTGAGGGTGCGGTTGGCGTACACCTGGCGGCACAACACCTGGCGGTGCTGCATGCCCAGGCCACACGTCTTACTGCACTCAGACCACTCCCCGATGTCCCAGCTGAGAGGGGAGGAGTCAAAAATGTCATTAAATGGCCATGACCTGTTTGGAATTTGAGGACTTCTCAACTGTGCATGATATAGCAAGTTATGTCTAAGTTGCTAGTTGCTTTTAGTCAATATTGCATCGAGAGAGAGAGAGAGAGAGAGAGAGAGAGAGAGAGAGAGAATAATAGACAGAACTATAGTTATATAGATAATATAGATAGAATAGATAATAATAGATAGATAGATAGATAGATAGATCTAAAAATATATATATGAGATAGATACGATAAATAGATACCGGTAGATAGAGTAGAATCAGATCATAAAAAAGATAGGATAATATACTGGTAATAGATAGAAAGATCAGATAACGATAGAATAAGAGCCGCAGAGAGATAGATAGATAGCAGACAGACAGACAGATAGACAGACAGACAGACAGACAGACATGTAGACAGATCCCTCACAATGCTGGGCAGTGTTGAGTGTTGCAGGGCTCCTCCTGCTGGCTGGGTTTGGTACTGCTGTCACACAGACTGTCTGAAACCTCCTCGTGGTTCTGTGTGGAAAAAACACACTAGCTTGTTTTAGCGTAATATTTGTATTTGGGGAGGCGAGCCCTGGCATTAAAATGGCTAAATTCCTGCAAAAGAAAATTATTTTGATGAAATTTTCAGCATTTAGGTTGCTAGCTTGGAGGTTGTTGTGGTTTCACGTAGCAACGGGCACTTTGGAAATGCCAACATGCAGATAGCATGAGGGGAGGAGAATTGCGACCTAAATAGTCGGCCAATGGCAGGCTTATCCCCTACATCCTGTCAGCCAGAATATGTTCCATCCAACCATCCAACTCTCCATCCCTCCATCCATCCATCCCTACTCCCTGCATTCCTCTACTCCCTCCATCCCTCTCCTCCATCCATTCCTCTCCTCCTCTCCCTCTCCCCTCCATCCCTCCTCTCTCCATTCCTCTCCTCCATCCCTCTCCTCTGTCCATTCCTCTCCTCCCTCCCTCTCCCCTCCATCCCTCCTCCCTCCATTTCTCTCCCTCCCTCTCCCCTCCATCCCTAATCCCTTCATCCCTCCTCCCTCCATTCCTCTCCTCCCTTCATCCCTCTCCTCCCCTCCATCCCTCCCTCCCTCCCTCCCTCCCTCCCTCCAGCCATACATGTATGTGCAGTATGTCACATGGGAGATGATCCAATGAGCCAGCCTGGTGTCTAATGTCTCTTATGGTACTCCACCCAGGGAACGCAGTCCACGGGCAGGGCGGTGGCCACAATCACCACGGCAACACGCAGCAGGAGGGCTACGACCCAGCCGGAGGGGGGCGCCAGGTCCCTGACAACCAGGTTCCAGCGGTGCAGCCCCCCCGGCGCCAGCGGGAGCATAACTGGAAGCAGGCGGGGACCACCGAATGCAGCGCCTCCTGTGGCAAAGGTACGTAACGCGTTGGCGGTCAACACATTCATAGATATTTTAAAAGAGAAGTTTCTTTTATCATGACCAAAGGGCTGCAACTGATGTTTTTGTTATTCTCGTAATTAAAGTGATCATTTAGTTTAAATTCGTTGAATAAATTAAGAAAATCTGAATAATCATTCCTAAATCATGGAGATCATTTTTGTGTTCTTCAGGATTTAGGTACGCCGTTTTCCAGTGTGTCCACCGACAGAACCACGAGGAGGTTTCAGACAGTCTGTAGGGGAGGAGAGGGATGAAGGGAGGAGAGGAATGGAGGGAGGAGGGATGAAGGGATTAGGGATGGAGGGGAGAGGGAGGGAGAGGAGAAGGAGGGGAGGGAGGAGGGGAGAGAGGAGGAGAGGGGGGAGGAGAGGGATGGAGGAGGAGAGAGGGAGAGGGAGAGGAGAGAGAGAGAGAGAGAGAGGGAGGGAGGAGGAGAGGGAGAGGGATGGAGGGAGAGGGAGAGGGAGAGAGGAGATGGAGGAGAGGGATGGAGGGAGGAGAGGAATGCAGGGAGTAGGGATGGATGGATGGAGGGATGGAGAGTTGGATGGTTGGATGGAACATATTCTGGCTGACAGGATGTAGGGGATAAGCCTGCCATTGGCCGACTATTTAGGTCGCAATTCTCCTCCCCTCATGCTATCTGCATGTTGGCATTTCCAAAGTGCCCGTTGCTACGTGAAACCACAACAACCTCCAAGCTAGCAACCTAAATGCTGAAAATTTCATCAAAATAATTTTCTTTTGCAGGAATTTAGCCATTTTAATGCCAGGGCTCACCTGCCCAAATACAAATATTACGCTAAAACAAGGCTAGTGTGTTTTTTTCCCTATCCCAGAATGATACAACCTTTTTTTTATTGTTTTTAATTGCCTTCTTGTTCCAACTTTATCTTAATTTTACCATGATCTTGTCTTGCTTTTGTTTGGTCTTTCTGTTCTGCTTTCTGTTGTTATGCTGTCTTCTGAGTAACCTGTTTTTGCTTTGTCTGTCAAAGCACTTTGTAAACTCTGTTTTTAAAGGTGCTATACAAATAAAGGTATTATTATTATTCCTAATAGTATTATTATTACTGTATCTCCACAATAAAACGAAGTGTGGTAGCCAGATAGGTCAAGACTAGACCGTGAGCTGCTGTGTGTGTGTGTGTGTTTGTGTGTGTGTGTGTGTGTGTGTGTGTGTGTGTGTGTGTGTGTGTGTGTGTGTGTGTGTGTGTGTGTGTGTGTGTGTGTGTGTGTGCTGTGTGTGTGTGTGTGCGTGTGTGTGCGTGTGTGTGTGCGTGCATGCGTGCATGTGTGTGTGTGTGTGTGTGTGTGTGCCCCACCATCCGGGCTGTGGTCGGGGTGAGCGGGGCTTCCTGGGCTCTCGGAGGGAAGTATATACTCATAATGGACTCCTGGGTTGGGCTGCTGGTAGATCATCTGAAGGCGGACACAAATCAAGTCATCATCTGTTTAACTTCTTTACCAAATCCCCCATAAATTTAGTCAGAGTTGATGTGCAGCTGCTGTTGCACTTGTCTTACGACGGTGGCCAAACGGAGGCTCTGAAAGTCAACACAGAAATTAAAAGATTTCTCTGCTTTCCATTCTGTCAGCAAGAAGAAGAAGAAAAAGAAAAAGCAGCATCCAGCTCAGGAATGTGTGTGTGCCTGTGTGTGTGTGTGTGTGCATGTGTGGGTGCGTGTGGTGTGTGTGTGTGTGTGTGCTTGCATGCATTGTATGTGTGTGTGTGTGTGTGTGTGTGTGTGGGTGCATAAATCTGCCTCTTTACTTGTGATGTTTGGCCAGCCAATCTAAATAGTCGGGCCTCCTCAATGCATCAGGGAAACTACAATAGACAGTTGACGACGTCGAGAGCTCAAAGCGGATTGGCTACTCACATACACGTCCAGGATCTCATTGGTGGGCCCCTCGGCCACGAAGGACTCCCCGACGGTGGTGGTGATCTCATTGGGCCTGCGGTAGGTGAACATGGTCCCCGCGCCCTCGTACCTCCCCGGCCGGTCGATGGCCCAATTTCCGTTGATGATCGATCGGCCTGCTCGACTCCGGAGAGCTGGGAGAGAGAGAGAGAGAGAGAGAGAGAGAGAGAGAGAGAGAGAGAGAGAGAGAGAGAGAGAGAGAGGGAGATGGAGCATATCACCACACGCTGCTCAGAGTGGATGAGTCTACAGCTGCTAGCACCACACACAGCTAATCACTGCAGAGTAGGGGAAAGCAATTAGTTGAAACAAGCCATGGAGTCAAACTGCTTGTCTCCAGTCTCCATTCTCCACCACCACCACCACCACACACACACACACACACACACACACACACACACACACACACACACACTCGCGCACACATTAAAAAGCTATTCAATGAAACTGAATAAATGTTTCCCCATGCTGTTTCAAAGTTGCACTAAATCTTCCTACAGTGGCTCTCATGTCCCACTGACTGAGGTCAGGGTCAGGTCAAGGTCACGAAGAGTTTGAGAAGATTCACACTGTGTGTGTGTGTGTGTGTGTGTGTGTGTGTGTGTGTGTGTGTGTGTGTGTGTGTGTGTGTGTGTGTGTGTGTGTGTGTGTGTGTGTGTGTGTGTGTGTGTGTATGTGTGCCTGTGTCTGTGTGTGTGTGTATAACTCACACACGAGTGTAGTTGTGTATTGTGAAAGCATGGGAGAGCTTATTTGAGGTGTTACCAAAAAATTCAGGGGGAAAGTTAATCTCCATCCAGTCTCAATAAGGGCAATTGTGTGCAACCGTGTGTGTGTTTGGATTAATATACGAGATGAAGCTGTGTTATGAATAAAGACCGAGAGACCAAGATGGGAGAGAGAGAGAGAGATGGGGAGAGAGAGAGAGAGAGAGAGAGACAGAGAGAGACAGAGGGAGACAGAGAAAGACAAAGGGAGAGAGAGAGAGAGAGAGAGAGAGAGAGAGAGAGAGAGAGAGGGGGAGAGAGAGAGAGAGCAACCCTAATCCTAAACCTAACCCTAATCCTAACCCTAATCGTAAACCTAACACTAATCTTAACTCTAACCCTAACCCTAATCCTAAACCTAACACTAATCCTAACCCTAACCCTAATCCTAAACCTAACCCTAGTCCTAATCCTAAACCTAACCATAACCCTAACCCTAATCCTAATCCTAATCCTAAACATAACCTAACCCTAACCCTAATCCTAAACCTAACCCTAATCCTAACCCTAACCTAACCCTAATCCTAAACCTAACCCTAGTCCTAATCCTAAACCTAAACATAACCCTAACCCTAATCCTAACCATAACCCTAATCCTAAACCTAACCCTAATCCTAACCCTAATCGTAAACCTAACACTAATCCTAACCCTAATCCTCAACCTAGCCCTAATCCTAAACCTAACCCTAACCCAAACCCTGATCCTAAACATAACCCTAACCCTAACCCTAACCCAAACCCTGATCCTAAACATAATCCTAAACCTAACACTAATCCTAACCCTAATCCTAACACTAACACTAACCCTAACCCTCTCAAAGACAGACTTTACTTGAGTTCAAACTCAGTGACGTCAACAATCTGTAGTCTCTTTAGTTTGACAGAAGATTGACAGCCTTTGTTTTTCGCCCTCGGAGCTGAGAGAGAGAGAGAGAGAGATTTTCAAGGTGCACACGTTATAATTATTATTAAGTCCGGCTGGAAAAACACACGGCTTATGCGGTAAACATATTTTCTGGCGGCATTTTACTTATTTAGCCCACGGGTGTAGAACCTTCAACCTAAGAAGAAGATGTTTAAGTCAAGGTGACGAGACCAAATCATCTAAACAGACTTCCGTCAGCGAAGCCTTGGAGTGTTTTCAACTCTTCTCCAGCGGTGGAAGTAGTACCTTTTGCTTGTGTAACAGTAGTAATACCACACTACAAATACATTGTAAATGTCCCGCATCGAAAATGTTACTTCAAGTAAACGTACATACTGTAAGTATTAGCATCGCAATTAGCATCACAATCTGCTTATGATGCATCAATGTGTTCATCGCTTTAATGTTGCAGCTGGTAAATGTGATGCTAATTTTAATGGATCAATAGTTTATTTTACTCCAGTAAAGTACAAGTGTTTTATATTTGTACTTTAGTACAGCAGTAAATGCCCACTGCTCTGCACATTACTTTCTTTGTTACTGTTCTTGGTTTTTTTCAATACCATTGGCAACTTATTCTATTGTTTTTATTCTCATGTTGTTGGAATTTTTGAGTAACGTCTGGCAAAATAACCCTAATCCTAAACCTAACCCTAATCCTAACCCTAATCGTAAACCTAACACTAATCTTAACTCTAACCCTAACCCTAACCCTAATCCTAAACCTAACACTAATCCTAACCCTAATCCTAACCCTAATCCTAAACCTAACCCTAATCCTAATCCTAAACCTAACCATAACCCTAACCCTAATCCTAAACCTAACACTAATCCTAACCCTAACCCTAATCCTAAACCTAACCCTAATCCTAACCCTAATCGTAAACCTAACACTAATTCTAACTCTAACCCTAACCTTAATCGTAAACCTAACACTAATTCTAACTCTAACCCTAACCCTAATCCTAAACCTAACCCTAACCCTAATCCTAACCCTAATCCTCAACCTAGCCCTAATCCTAACTCTAACCCTAACCCTAATCCTAAACCTAACCCTAACCCCCTCAAAGACAGACGTCACTGAGTTCAAACTCAGTGACGTCAACAATCTGTACGTCTCTTTAGTTTGACAGGAGATTGACAGCCTTCGTTTTCCGCCCTCGGAGCTGAGAGGGAGAGAGAGAGAGATTTTCAAGGCGCACACGTTATAATTATTATTAAGTCCGGCTGGAAAAACACACGGCTTATGCGGTAAACATATTTTCTGGCGGCATTTTACTTATTTAGCCTACGGGTGTAGAACCTTCAACCTAAGAAGAAGATGTTTAAGTCAAGGTGACGAGACCAAATCATCTAAACAGACTTCCATCAGCGAAGCCTTGGAGTGTTTTCAACTCTTCTCCAGCGGTGGAAGTAGTACTGTTCTTTGTTTTTTTCAATACCATTGGCAACTTATTCTATTGTTTTTATTCTCATGTTGTTGGAATTTTTGAGTAACGTCTGGCAAAACAATTTCCTTCGGGATGAATAAAGTTCATGGCGGTCGCTGGCGGTCGCTCCTCACCCAGGTAGTTCTTGCTCTTCACCATCTCCGTGACGTTGATCTTGGTGGCGCCCTCGGGGATCTCCACGATTTTGTGGTAGCCGATCTTGGAGAGGCTGTGGCGGTACAGGCCGGAGACCAGCCGGCACGACGTGTTGTCCCCGCCGCACACGCCACACTTGTCCACCACCCTGCCGGAGCCCACGTACTCATCACAGCCCGGGCTCTGTCACAACAGAGAGAGGGGGAGGTGGAGGGAGGGAGGGAGGGACAGGGATAGAGAGACAAAGACAGAGAGAGGGGGAGGTGGAGGGAGGGAGGGAGGGAGAGAGAGGGAGAACAGGGATAGAGAGAACAAAGACAGAGAGAGGGGGAGGTGGAGGGAGGGAGGGAGGGACAGGGATAGAGAGACAAAGACAGAGAGAGGGGGAGGTGGAGGGAGGGAGGGAGAGAAAGAGAGAGGGACAGGGATAGAGAGACAAAGACAGAGAGAGGGGGAGGTGGAGGGAGGGAGGGAGGGACAGGATAGAGAGACAAAGACAAGAGAGAGGGGGAGGTGGAGGGGAGGGAGGGAGAGAAAGAGAGAGGGACAGGGATAGAGAGACAAAGACAGAGAGAGGGGGAGGTGGAGGGAGGGAGGGAGGGATGGAGGGAGAGAGAGGGAGACAGGGATAGAGAGACAAAGACAGAGAGAGGGGGAGGTGGAGGGAGGGAGGGAGGGAGAGAAAGAGACAGGGATAGAGAGACAAAGACAGAAGAGAGGGGAAGTGGAGGGGAGGGAGGGAGGGAGAGAGAGGGAGACAGGGATAGAGAGACAAAGACAGAGAGAGGGAGGGAGGGAGGGAGGGAGGGAGAGAGAGGGACAGGGATAGAGAGACAAAGACAGAGAGAGGGGGAGGTGGAGGGAGGGAGGGAGGGAGAGAGAGGGAGACAGGGATAGAGAGACAAAGACAGAGAGAGGGGGAGGTGGAGGGGAGGGAGGGAGGGAGGGAGGGAGAGAGAGGGACAGGGATAGAGAGACAAAGACAGAGAGAGGGGGAGGTGGAAGGGAGGGAGGGAGGGAGAGGAGAGAGAGGGACAGGGATAGAGAGACAAAGACAGAGAGAGGGGGAGGTGGAGGGAGGAAGGGAGGGAGGGAGAGAGAGGGGACAGGGATAGAGAGACAAAGACAGGAGAGAGGGGGAGGTGGAGGGAGGGAGGGAGGGAGAAGAGGGAGACCAGGAATAGAGAGACAAAGACAGGAGAGAGGGGGAGGTGAAGGGAGGGAGGGAGGGAGGGAGAGAGAGGGACAGGGATAGAGAGACAAAGACAGAGAGAGGGGGAGGTGGAGGGAGGGAGGGAGGGAGGGAGGGAGAGAGAGGGACAGGGATAGAGAGACAAAGACAGAGAGAGGGGGAGGTGAAGGGAGGGAGGGAGAGAGAGAGAGAGAGGGACAGGGATAGAGAGACAAAGACAGAGAGAGGGGGAGGTGGAGGGAGGGGAGGGAGAGAGATAGGGACAGGGATAGAGAGACAAAGACAGAGAGAGGGGGAGGTGGAGGGAGGGAGGGAGGGAGAGAGAGAGAGGGACAGGGATAGAGAGACAAAGACAAAGAGAGAGATTCAAGACGTTTATTTGTCACATATACATACAGGATATGCAGTGACAAATATCACAAATTGGAGCGATCAGAATCAGAATATCCACACTATTTACAGTCTTTACACAGCATGAGAAATATGCATGAGAAATAGGAATGAGAAATACAACCAAATAAGCAAATAAACATCAAGGCATATAAACACCAGGGCAATATAAAAAAGAGAGAGGGGGGGGGACATGGAGGGAGAGAGAGGGAGAGTGGAGAGAGAGAGAGAGAGAGAGAGAGAGAGATTTATATTGACATTTATATGGAATTTATTATATCAGTCTTTTTATCAGACACAATGTTGGGCCCGTGACAGCACAGGAGCGGCCGTGCAAAAGAATAACCCCCTTTTCATGAAACCGTTTTACAAGCTCTTGCATGACGTAGCAACGATATCTGGATCTAATTTACCGAACGTACTGTGTCAATGTCTGAGGTCATTACCAAGCATAATACAATAACTAATTAGCAATCAATCAGGATTCTTTCCGGAATATCATGTTCTTGGCACGCAGGCCGGCCAGCCGATCCCAGAGTTTCCTGGCCATCAATCCAGGGCTCTGTACCGTCCTTGTGTCCTCGCGTGGCGATGTAACGCATGGCAGGGAACCCAGATGCGGCCGGGCGGCCAGAAGCCTCCCATGAGCAGGCAGTCAAGTGAGTGAAGCCAGACTGCACTAGTGTGTATACACGCTCCTTGCGTTTCGAGCGAACAGGTGGTCTGGAGGAGCAGGGATCCTCGACTGGCGGTGGGTCGCGATCCCCTTAAGTGGGTCGCGCAGCGTCTGCCAAACCATCATCTGTAGCGAGAAGCCCCCGGATTAGCTAATGTTCCTCGGGCTTCGACGGCTACCGTACTCACTGCTACCAGGGGCTAGTGCTAGGCTACCGCACTCATTATAACCATGAGGGCTGGTGGTAGGCTACCATTCTAACCACTGTAACTAGGTTAGTGGTAGGCTACCACACTCACTGCAACCAGGGCTAGTGCTAGGCTACCGTACTCAGTATAACCATGAGGGCTGGTGGTAGGCTACCATTCTAACCACTGTAACTAGGTTAGTGGTAGGCTACCACACTCACTGTAACCAGGGCTAGTGCTAGGCTACAGTACTCACTATAACCAGGGCTAGTGTTAGCCAGGTGCGGGTAAGCCTGCACAGTGTATACCTGGGCAACATAACAAGAGAACAGGGAACTGGGCATCGTGAGAAGGGCGGGTGTGTGTGTGTGTGTGTGTGTGTGTGTGTGTGTGTGTGTGTGTGTGTGTGTGTGTGTGTGAGTGTGTGGGGTGTTTATAATGAACGGCACATAGGGTTCCGTTGTGGCTGGGCGGCTGCCAAACCCCTGGCTCGCTCTCTCTCTGGTTTGTAATTCAGCTCCCTCTTCCTCTTCCTCTTCCTCCCTCCTCCTCCCTCCTCCTCCTCCTCCGGCCCAGAGGAGCCTCCTCCGCTCCACTCCGGAGCAGTTAAAGCATCACATGCACTCTCTGTCTCTCCCGTCCCGGCCCTGAGGTAGCACTCCTCCCGGGGGGCTCTGCGTGAGATCCTGAGCTATGCGGCTCCACTTCTAAAATACATTAAATAAAGCAATGTAATGCTTTATGTAACAGAGGACGGGGGGAATGGGGATGGGGGGAGGGAGGGAGGGAGGGAGGGAGTGAGGGAAGCTGCTTGAATAAGACAAAGATGAACTAAGCAAGCAAGAGTGGGAGCAAGAGAGAGAAAAAACACAAGGATGAACAGAGAGAGAGAGAGAGAGAAGAGAAAGAGAGAGAGAAAGAGAGAGAGAAAGAAGAGAGAGAGAGAGAGAGAGAGAGAGACGAGAGAGAGAGAGAGAGAGAGAGAGAGAGAGAGAATGGGTAGAAAGGGTGTTAAGGTACGGAGGATAAATATGTGGAACACGAGTGAAACATTAGAAGGTGAGAAGGGAAAATGAAAGACCAAAAGTTGCTCAGGGGGAACGCCAGGAGAGAGAGAGAGGGAGAGAGGGAGAGAAAGAGAGAGAGAGAGAGAGGGGAGGGGGGTTGGGGGGGAGAGAGAGAGAGAGAGAGAGAGAGAGAGAGAGAGAGAGAGAGAGATGGCGAGTGAGTGTGGATCTCACCAGCTAAAAGCTTTTGAGTCTCTAAGCCATGCCAAAACACACAGCCGTGCCAAGCCAAATATGGCCGCCCTTCTAAAAC
>PIJE02000155.1:71533-72621 GCA_002895965.2 Coryphaenoides rupestris
CAGCTCATCTGGAAATGTAGTCCGTTGACGACCAGGATTCCAGGTTGACAATGCTGAGGCTACATCATCCCAAGAATTTATGACACCGCTGACCTCAAGACACGATGGTCACAGTGTGGAAATGACATTACTGCGCTTTGAGGGGAAAAAAAATACACATATCTCTCTTGTTGACTGATATCTCAGACAGACAGGAATGAAAAAAACAAACAAACAAACAAACAGGCCAACCCGGCTGTGTTCTCGAAACGTTTACCAAAAAACACATTTCCGTTTAAGATGAAGTGTAATCCGGTCGTGTTGTTTGCTTGTGTGCTTCATCGAATTACGAGAAGATATTGCTGGAATCCTGCTTTCACTTATCATCATTGAATCCCTCGCAGCGAAATATGTGAGGAAAAAAAACGTATGCGGTTTTCCGCTCCGCTCATAAGGGGTCAAGCCGGACCACTGGTCACTCAGCGTGCGGTCGGCCATAAAGGAGGTCCCTGGATTCCCTACTGTGTTCTTACAAATGAGAAGACACCTGATTTAATGGTCCACGCTCCACTAATGAACTAACAAAACAAGCCAATGTCCCATTTCCCCCAACCCATGAAATTGTACAAATTGTTTCATGTACTTAGGCAATGTGTTTTGGAGAAACCAGTACTTGCTAATTAAGTCACCGTTGGATGTAGGCCCAGTGGATTTAGTGACAGTAAATGCTTTATAAAAGTGTATAAATAGAAAACACCAACCGTAGCACAATATTATTTTGGCAAAAACTTTTAACAGACTAATTTCTTTCTGGCTTCAGCTTGATTGCGTTTCTGTGTTTATTTGTGTGGATGTCTGCCTTTGATCGTGTGTGTCTGTGTGTGTGTGTGTGTGTGTGTGTGTGTGTGTGTGTTGTGTTGTGTGTGTGTGTGTTGTGTTGTGTTGTGTTTGCCCTTGGATGTGTGAGCATAAACATCATATCCTTGGTGGTGTTTACGATGGTGTTATTTTGAAGGTCATGTCTGTTTTTTGGATTATAATGTTTGTGTCTGGGTCTTTTAGCAAATTAACATGTGCCTTGCAGATTCTCTCTGTGTGTGTGTGTGTGT
>PIJE02000155.1:72635-85135 GCA_002895965.2 Coryphaenoides rupestris
TGAAAGCCCTGCATGGCTTGCTTCCTGTGCTGGGCGCCGTGCTTTGTGTGGTCTTTTGCATTACATGTGTACTGCAGTGTCTTTGTGTGTGTGTGTCTGTGTGTGTGTGTGTGTGTGTGTGTGTGTGTGTGTACGTGTGTGTGCGTGTGTGTGTGTGTGTATGCGCCTGCATGTGCTTAAGTTGCATCCCGCTAAACGACAGCCTGCCCTCTCTAGCGTATGTTCAGTGTGCAGATTAGCAGCTAAAGCCAACAGCATCTGTATTCCACATGGCCCGATGCTATATATCTTAACACAGTTCCATCCCAACGAGCCCAGCGTCTTAATGAACACCAGCTAGCAACCTAGCGTACGCCAGAGCCTTAAACGTAAAACCCAGATGGAGCTACATGTATATAGGATCACAAAGATACAACCGCGGCCAACAAAAAAAATTCACGGCACATTCAAACCGTTCAGGTAACAGATGTAATAGATAAGCTGTCCTTTGTTACTATTTGAAATGAATATATCGGACGGCGTTAACTCAGACGTAACTCTGCAGCGGTTCAAGTTACGTGAACACAATATTAGGACGACGTTTGGGTTGCCGTGTTGGGTTGCCATGTTGGATTCACCCAACTTTGTATTCAATGCGACACCGTTCTTCACCTTCAAACGGAACTAAAAATAGCAGCACGAGGCTCTCAGGCGCTTTTAACACAAAAGTACATGCAAGGACATTTTAAGTAAATGTCATTCTTATTGTACTGGTAACTGGAAGGAAAATCCAATAGAAAGAAATTGGAATTTAGACCAATTAATTACATTGTGGTTAATTAGGCCTAATGTGTATTTTTATGTTCATTGGCAGAAGAAAACAATGTGTTCCATCACAGTCTAACCGTTGAATTATTATGTCATCAATTGTCTTTGCTTAAATAAATTCACACAATGAACACATGAACTGCTTACACGACACTCAGAGCGGTACACAAACAACAAAATATGATTTAGTTAGAGAGGAAAAAAAATAGATTATGATGATTAGGATGATTAAGACAAACAGAAAAAAAAAAAAGCCTGCAATAAATTACTTTTGACATTCCTGAATGAAACCTATCTGCGGTGTATTAACCGCCTTAATAGAGCCCAAGCCTTGTGGGGAGCTGGCAGCACACAGAGAGACTGCAGAGCCGCGTCATGCGGAGGCCCTCACACACACACACACACACACACACACACGCACACACGCACGCACGCACACACACACACACACACACACACACACACACACACACACACACACACACACACACACACACACACACACACACCACAAGCCCCCGCTGCCCGCCCGGGGGCCAAGGGCACTGGCTGCCGGCCTCCATAAAAGCCCCCGGTGGTTGTAAAGCATTCGGAAATAGCGCAAAGGGTGCCGATTCTGTGGCCATTAAAACGTAGGAGGTTTCTGCTTACATCACGCAGGTCTCCCAGTGAGCTGCACTGTTCTGTTCTGAGAGCCACAAGGACACGCCCACTCCGGTGTGGTCCTACTGCTGTGTGGCTTCATATGCTTCATAAGCGCATAGGGAACACTATACCGGGGTTAGGGGCTCCACTGTCAAACATCTTTTAGAACTCCTACAACTATTCCGCTGCAGAAGAAGAAGAAGAAGAAAAAAAATCCTTCATTATGCTTCAAGGGTATTCATTTATTTATTTCATTTTGCAGTTCTGGTGAAAACGGTTGGTTAAAAACACGAGGTAGCTGGTAAATGCCGCGGTGAGATTAAAGGTGATGTAATGGCCTTCCTCTAACGAGTGCAGCGGAGCAGGTGTCGAAAGCTCAGTTTCTGCCAAAGCCATTCACTGCTCATACAGGCTTACAGGAAGGAAGCTCGGGCCTCGCTCGCTGAGCTGTCTGAGGAGGTGGTGGTGTCCTCCCCGTAACCCCGGCGACGCGCTCACTCACAGTCACTCACGGCCAATCACATTCCACCACCACCAGCGGCAAAACCCACGCAATTTTCCCACAGACCCCACAGATTTCTCACTCACACAATGCACACGCTCCACACATCCTACCACACCGCTACCGTTAAACACAGACGTGTATAAATAGAAAATAAGACGTCGGCGTGATAGAAAAACGTCTGATAAAACCCGCAGGGAGGTCTCTTCATTGAGGACCCCCCCCCTTGGCCCCCCCAGACCGGCAGTCAGCGGCAGCCCGGAGCGCTTCACAACCGTCTCGTAAATCAGCCAAACACGCAGATGAGCTCAGCCCAGGTGAGCTCCGGGCCGCAAGCAACCGCAGGCGGATTCAGGACCGCCGTCAGCGCCACCGCCAACACGCACAGCGCTCCGGGTATTCCCAGTATTCCCACTGCCTTGTTATCATCATCATCATGGGGGAGCCGGCCGTGGAAGTACAACTGACTGACGCACACACGCGCAGATACTGTACGCGCGCACACACACACACACACACACACACAACAACACACACACACAAACAGTAGGAGAGGGATGAATCCCCTTTTCCTACACAGAAGCGGCTTGTGAATGTTGGGGTGGGAAAAAAATTGGTTGTATTTGGGATCGAGAGAGGGGGGGGGGGGGGGGTTTGGGCCAAGGCTAGAGGACGCCATTCCTGACATCCTGAGATGTGTCTCTACTAAGCATGAACTGCACAAACACACCTGGGGCCTGACGAAGAGGCTGAGAGCCACACAGTGTAGACACCATGTGCAGAACTGACTCAGTACAGAGACCATGTGCAGAACTGACTCAGTACAGAGACCATGTGCAGAACTGACTCAGTACAGAGACCATGTGCAGAACTGACTCAGTACAGAGACCATGTGCAGAACTGACTCAGTACAGAGACCATGTGCAGAACTGACTCAGTACAGAGACTATGTGCAGAACTGACTCAGTACAGAGACTATGTGCAGAACTGACTCAGTACAGAGACCATGTGCAGAACTGACTCAGTACAGAGACTATGTGCAGAACTGACTCAGTACAGAGACCATGTGCAGAACTGACTCAGTACAGAGACCATGTGCAGAACTGACTCAGTACAGAGACTATGTGCAGAACTGACTCAGTACAGAAGGGACTATGTGCAGAACTGACTCAGTACAGAGACCATGTGCAGAACTGACTCAGTACAGAGACCATGTGCAGAACTGACTCAGTACAGAGACCATGTGCAGAACTGACTCAGTACAGAGACTCTATGCAGAACTGACTCAGTACAGAGACTCTGTGCAGAACTGACTCAGTACAGAGACCATGTGCAGAACTGACTCAGTACAGAGACTATGTGCAGAACTGACTCAGTACAGAGACTATGTGCAGAACTGACTCAGTACAGAGACTATGTGCAGAACTGACTCAGTACTGAGATTGTGTGCAGAACTGACTCAGTACTGAGATTGTGTGCAGAACTGACTCAGTACAGCGGCCATGTGTAGAACTGACTCAGCACGGAGACATTCCTTGTTTAATGGCTACTTGATTTTCCATCATCACATGTTGATGTTGCTCAGCCACTACTGGAACAGATCGAGGAGCGAGACTTCCATTGAGTTTGCCATTCAAGATTTTACGATATTGTCTTTTGACAAAGTAAATTACTCAAGCAATTCAATAATCACATTTCAAAACCACATTATAAAAAGCATGCGAAGTGGGAGTATTCAGAGGAGAAATATGAAAATGCCAACAGAGACAATACAGATTTATTGTATTGTAATTATTGCAATGAATGTCAAAATGGAAAATCAATTAAATGTACTTAATGTAAGTCGCTTTGGACAGAAGCATCTGCCAAATACCCTACATTGAAATGTAAATGCAATATCGCCACAGAATAAAAAAACCATTACGATGGTGACGTGTGTGGCCAGCTCGGCCCTTATAAGAGGTGAACCGACAGCACGGTCAAGGTGTCGGTTGAACTCCTATAGGTGCCTTGCCCCAGCACCTACCTGTGACCGCGGCTCCCCCTGCGCGCGCACCTGGAGGCACACGAACATCAGCAGAATCACCTCCGGCAACATGCTCTCACATGAGACCCAAAAAATATAAAATCGTAAAAAAAAAAATCCCAATAAAAAATGTGAAATAAATGTTTTTTTAAAATGATGAAACCAGGGCAGTGTTGGGGCCGGGGTGGGGGTGATGGGTGGTGGCGGCTGGGGGGTTGGGGGGTTGGGGGGTGGATACACCGCGGTAAGTAGCCTGTCTGTCCTCTACCTCCACCTCCTCCACCTCCACCTCCTCCACCTCCACCTCCTCTATCTTGACAGTTGTTTTCTTCATAAAACTGTCCGACGGCGACGACTATACGGCCGTTCTCGTCGGATTGGGGGGGCCGCCGCGCTCCCTCGTGTCTGAGGCGCACGGAGTGAGAGAGAGAGAGAGAGAGAGAGAGAAGAGAGAGAGAGAGAGAAGAGAGAGAGAGAGAGAAAGAGAGAGAGAGAGAGAAAAGAGAGAGAGAGAGAGAGAGAGAGAGAGAGAGAGCCCGGAATAACCACAGGATAATTGAAAACAGTCCCCGGTTTTAACGCGCCACACGGAAGACCGCAGTGGGCATACATTACAGAGTAAAACAATAGTCTGACGCTGAAATATTTTCTGCGTTTTCAGAGGGAGAACAAAGAAGAAAAAAGTAATGTGGTGTGGGTGGGCGGCGGGGGGTGGGAGGGGATGAGGGGCGGGTGGGCGGGGGGCGGACTTTGTGGCGTTGGGTTCTTTAAAGCAGTAGAGACAGGAGAAAAGGGAAAGTTACTGGGCAGACAGTCAGTGCTGTTGAAGTGCTTCAGAAGACGCCCAATGATCCCTCTGTATGTATCTTGTGCTGGTGCACCTCTACTTGCTTCCCTACCGTTTTGGAGTTGGGGGTTATTGCATTCGAGAGTAGTTCACAATTCATTTTCACAATAGGCGCTTGTGTGTTTCTAAGCGGTTAAACAGTAAAAGGTGATGGGTCTTCACAACTTTCATGGAAACGTTTATCCGACCTTACCAATGCTTGTGTGGGCATGAGTACATCATAAGACAGTGGGGCAACATCGGTTTAGGCATCAAACACCAAGCGTTTAGTCGCGAGAGGCATGGATGTCCAAACTGCACTTATCTCGCGCTCAAACGCATTTTGCAGCCACGCACACAATAACCTCATAAGACGCTATTGCCCAATGATCCCTCTGTATGTATCTTGTGCTGGTGCACCTCTACTTGCTTCCCTACCGTTTTGGAGTTGGGGGGTTATTGCATTCGAGAGTAGTTCACAATTCATTTTCACAATAGGCGCTTGTGTGTTTCTAAGCGGTTAAACAGTAAAAGGTGATGGGTCTTCACAACTTTCATGGAAACGTTTATCCGACCTTACCAATGCTTGTGTGGGCATGAGTACATCATAAGACAGTGGGGCAACATCGGTTTAGGCATCAAACACCAAGCGTTTAGTCGCGAGAGGCATGGATGTCCAAACTGCACTTATCTCGCGCTCAAACGCATTTTGCAGCCACGCACACAATAACCTCATAAGACGCTATTGCCCAATGATCCCTCTGTATGTATCTTGTGCTGGTGCACCTCTACTTGCTTCCCTACCGTTTTGGAGTTGGGGGGTTATTGCATTCGAGAGTAGTTCACAATTCATTTTCACAATAGGCGCTTGTGTGTTTCTAAGCGGTTAAACAGTAAAAGGTGATGGGTCTTCACAACTTTCATGGAAACGTTTATCCGACCTTACCAATGCTTGTGTGGGCATGAGTACATCATAAGACAGTGGGGCAACATCGGTTTAGGCATCAAACACCAAGCGTTTAGTCGCGAGAGGCATGGATGTCCAAACTGCACTTATCTCGCGCTCAAACGCATTTTGCAGCCACGCACACAATAACCTCATAAGACGCTATTGCCCAATGATCCCTCTGTATGTATCTTGTGCTGGTGCACCTCTACTTGCTTCCCTACCGTTTTGGAGTTGGGGGGTTATTGCATTCGAGAGTAGTTCACAATTCATTTTCACAATAGGCGCTTGTGTGTTTCTAAGCGGTTAAACAGTAAAAGGTGATGGGTCTTCACAACTTTCATGGAAACGTTTATCCGACCTTACCAATGCTTGTGTGGGCATGAGTACATCATAAGACAGTGGGGCAACATCGGTTTAGGCATCAAACACCAAGCGTTTAGTCGCGAGAGGCATGGATGTCCAAACTGCACTTATCTCGCGCTCAAACGCATTTTGCAGCCACGCACACAATAACCTCATAAGACGCTATTGCCCAATGATCCCTCTGTATGTATCTTGTGCTGGTGCACCTCTACTTGCTTCCCTACCGTTTTGGAGTTGGGGGGTTATTGCATTCGAGAGTAGTTCACAATTCATTTTCACAATAGGCGCTTGTGTGTTTCTAAGCGGTTAAACAGTAAAAGGTGATGGGTCTTCACAACTTTCATGGAAACGTTTATCCGACCTTACCAATGCTTGTGTGGGCATGAGTACATCATAAGACAGTGGGGCAACATCGGTTTAGGCATCAAACACCAAGCGTTTAGTCGCGAGAGGCATGGATGTCCAAACTGCACTTATCTCGCGCTCAAACGCATTTTGCAGCCACGCACACAATAACCTCATAAGACGCTATTGCCCAATGATCCCTCTGTATGTATCTTGTGCTGGTGCACCTCTACTTGCTTCCCTACCGTTTTGGAGTTGGGGGGTTATTGCATTCGAGAGTAGTTCACAATTCATTTTCACAATAGGCGCTTGTGTGTTTCTAAGCGGTTAAACAGTAAAAGGTGATGGGTCTTCACAACTTTCATGGAAACGTTTATCCGACCTTACCAATGCTTGTGTGGGCATGAGTACATCATAAGACAGTGGGGCAACATCGGTTTAGGCATCAAACACCAAGCGTTTAGTCGCGAGAGGCATGGATGTCCAAACTGCACTTATCTCGCGCTCAAACGCATTTTGCAGCCACGCACACAATAACCTCATAAGACGCTATTGCCCAATGATCCCTCTGTATGTATCTTGTGCTGGTGCACCTCTACTTGCTTCCCTACCGTTTTGGAGTTGGGGGGTTATTGCATTCGAGAGTAGTTCACAATTCATTTTCACAATAGGCGCTTGTGTGTTTCTAAGCGGTTAAACAGTAAAAGGTGATGGGTCTTCACAACTTTCATGGAAACGTTTATCCGACCTTACCAATGCTTGTGTGGGCATGAGTACATCATAAGACAGTGGGGCAACATCGGTTTAGGCATCAAACACCAAGCGTTTAGTCGCGAGAGGCATGGATGTCCAAACTGCACTTATCTCGCGCTCAAACGCATTTTGCAGCCACGCACACAATAACCTCATAAGACGCTATTGCCCAATGATCCCTCTGTATGTATCTTGTGCTGGTGCACCTCTACTTGCTTCCCTACCGTTTTGGAGTTGGGGGGTTATTGCATTCGAGAGTAGTTCACAATTCATTTTCACAATAGGCGCTTGTGTGTTTCTAAGCGGTTAAACAGTAAAAGGTGATGGGTCTTCACAACTTTCATGGAAACGTTTATCCGACCTTACCAATGCTTGTGTGGGCATGAGTACATCATAAGACAGTGGGGCAACATCGGTTTAGGCATCAAACACCAAGCGTTTAGTCGCGAGAGGCATGGATGTCCAAACTGCACTTATCTCGCGCTCAAACGCATTTTGCAGCCACGCACACAATAACCTCATAAGACGCTATTGCCCAATGATCCCTCTGTATGTATCTTGTGCTGGTGCACCTCTACTTGCTTCCCTACCGTTTTGGAGTTGGGGGGTTATTGCATTCGAGAGTAGTTCACAATTCATTTTCACAATAGGCGCTTGTGTGTTTCTAAGCGGTTAAACAGTAAAAGGTGATGGGTCTTCACAACTTTCATGGAAACGTTTATCCGACCTTACCAATGCTTGTGTGGGCATGAGTACATCATAAGACAGTGGGGCAACATCGGTTTAGGCATCAAACACCAAGCGTTTAGTCGCGAGAGGCATGGATGTCCAAACTGCACTTATCTCGCGCTCAAACGCATTTTGCAGCCACGCACACAATAACCTCATAAGACGCTATTGCCCAATGATCCCTCTGTATGTATCTTGTGCTGGTGCACCTCTACTTGCTTCCCTACCGTTTTGGAGTTGGGGGGTTATTGCATTCGAGAGTAGTTCACAATTCATTTTCACAATAGGCGCTTGTGTGTTTCTAAGCGGTTAAACAGTAAAAGGTGATGGGTCTTCACAACTTTCATGGAAACGTTTATCCGACCTTACCAATGCTTGTGTGGGCATGAGTACATCATAAGACAGTGGGGCAACATCGGTTTAGGCATCAAACACCAAGCGTTTAGTCGCGAGAGGCATGGATGTCCAAACTGCACTTATCTCGCGCTCAAACGCATTTTGCAGCCACGCACACAATAACCTCATAAGACGCTATTGCCCAATGATCCCTCTGTATGTATCTTGTGCTGGTGCACCTCTACTTGCTTCCCTACCGTTTTGGAGTTGGGGGGTTATTGCATTCGAGAGTAGTTCACAATTCATTTTCACAATAGGCGCTTGTGTGTTTCTAAGCGGTTAAACAGTAAAAGGTGATGGGTCTTCACAACTTTCATGGAAACGTTTATCCGACCTTACCAATGCTTGTGTGGGCATGAGTACATCATAAGACAGTGGGGCAACATCGGTTTAGGCATCAAACACCAAGCGTTTAGTCGCGAGAGGCATGGATGTCCAAACTGCACTTATCTCGCGCTCAAACGCATTTTGCAGCCACGCACACAATAACCTCATAAGACGCTATTGCCCAATGATCCCTCTGTATGTATCTTGTGCTGGTGCACCTCTACTTGCTTCCCTACCGTTTTGGAGTTGGGGGGTTATTGCATTCGAGAGTAGTTCACAATTCATTTTCACAATAGGCGCTTGTGTGTTTCTAAGCGGTTAAACAGTAAAAGGTGATGGGTCTTCACAACTTTCATGGAAACGTTTATCCGACCTTACCAATGCTTGTGTGGGCATGAGTACATCATAAGACAGTGGGGCAACATCGGTTTAGGCATCAAACACCAAGCGTTTAGTCGCGAGAGGCATGGATGTCCAAACTGCACTTATCTCGCGCTCAAACGCATTTTGCAGCCACGCACACAATAACCTCATAAGACGCTATTGCCCAATGATCCCTCTGTATGTATCTTGTGCTGGTGCACCTCTACTTGCTTCCCTACCGTTTTGGAGTTGGGGGGTTATTGCATTCGAGAGTAGTTCACAATTCATTTTCACAATAGGCGCTTGTGTGTTTCTAAGCGGTTAAACAGTAAAAGGTGATGGGTCTTCACAACTTTCATGGAAACGTTTATCCGACCTTACCAATGCTTGTGTGGGCATGAGTACATCATAAGACAGTGGGGCAACATCGGTTTAGGCATCAAACACCAAGCGTTTAGTCGCGAGAGGCATGGATGTCCAAACTGCACTTATCTCGCGCTCAAACGCATTTTGCAGCCACGCACACAATAACCTCATAAGACGCTATTGCCCAATGATCCCTCTGTATGTATCTTGTGCTGGTGCACCTCTACTTGCTTCCCTACCGTTTTGGAGTTGGGGGGTTATTGCATTCGAGAGTAGTTCACAATTCATTTTCACAATAGGCGCTTGTGTGTTTCTAAGCGGTTAAACAGTAAAAGGTGATGGGTCTTCACAACTTTCATGGAAACGTTTATCCGACCTTACCAATGCTTGTGTGGGCATGAGTACATCATAAGACAGTGGGGCAACATCGGTTTAGGCATCAAACACCAAGCGTTTAGTCGCGAGAGGCATGGATGTCCAAACTGCACTTATCTCGCGCTCAAACGCATTTTGCAGCCACGCACACAATAACCTCATAAGACGCTATTGCCCAATGATCCCTCTGTATGTATCTTGTGCTGGTGCACCTCTACTTGCTTCCCTACCGTTTTGGAGTTGGGGGGTTATTGCATTCGAGAGTAGTTCACAATTCATTTTCACAATAGGCGCTTGTGTGTTTCTAAGCGGTTAAACAGTAAAAGGTGATGGGTCTTCACAACTTTCATGGAAACGTTTATCCGACCTTACCAATGCTTGTGTGGGCATGAGTACATCATAAGACAGTGGGGCAACATCGGTTTAGGCATCAAACACCAAGCGTTTAGTCGCGAGAGGCATGGATGTCCAAACTGCACTTATCTCGCGCTCAAACGCATTTTGCAGCCACGCACACAATAACCTCATAAGACGCTATTGCCCAATGATCCCTCTGTATGTATCTTGTGCTGGTGCACCTCTACTTGCTTCCCTACCGTTTTGGAGTTGGGGGGTTATTGCATTCGAGAGTAGTTCACAATTCATTTTCACAATAGGCGCTTGTGTGTTTCTAAGCGGTTAAACAGTAAAAGGTGATGGGTCTTCACAACTTTCATGGAAACGTTTATCCGACCTTACCAATGCTTGTGTGGGCATGAGTACATCATAAGACAGTGGGGCAACATCGGTTTAGGCATCAAACACCAAGCGTTTAGTCGCGAGAGGCATGGATGTCCAAACTGCACTTATCTCGCGCTCAAACGCATTTTGCAGCCACGCACACAATAACCTCATAAGACGCTATTGCCCAATGATCCCTCTGTATGTATCTTGTGCTGGTGCACCTCTACTTGCTTCCCTACCGTTTTGGAGTTGGGGGGTTATTGCATTCGAGAGTAGTTCACAATTCATTTTCACAATAGGCGCTTGTGTGTTTCTAAGCGGTTAAACAGTAAAAGGTGATGGGTCTTCACAACTTTCATGGAAACGTTTATCCGACCTTACCAATGCTTGTGTGGGCATGAGTACATCATAAGACAGTGGGGCAACATCGGTTTAGGCATCAAACACCAAGCGTTTAGTCGCGAGAGGCATGGATGTCCAAACTGCACTTATCTCGCGCTCAAACGCATTTTGCAGCCACGCACACAATAACCTCATAAGACGCTATTGCCCAATGATCCCTCTGTATGTATCTTGTGCTGGTGCACCTCTACTTGCTTCCCTACCGTTTTGGAGTTGGGGGGTTATTGCATTCGAGAGTAGTTCACAATTCATTTTCACAATAGGCGCTTGTGTGTTTCTAAGCGGTTAAACAGTAAAAGGTGATGGGTCTTCACAACTTTCATGGAAACGTTTATCCGACCTTACCAATGCTTGTGTGGGCATGAGTACATCATAAGACAGTGGGGCAACATCGGTTTAGGCATCAAACACCAAGCGTTTAGTCGCGAGAGGCATGGATGTCCAAACTGCACTTATCTCGCGCTCAAACGCATTTTGCAGCCACGCACACAATAACCTCATAAGACGCTATTGCCCAATGATCCCTCTGTATGTATCTTGTGCTGGTGCACCTCTACTTGCTTCCCTACCGTTTTGGAGTTGGGGGGTTATTGCATTCGAGAGTAGTTCACAATTCATTTTCACAATAGGCGCTTGTGTGTTTCTAAGCGGTTAAACAGTAAAAGGTGATGGGTCTTCACAACTTTCATGGAAACGTTTATCCGACCTTACCAATGCTTGTGTGGGCATGAGTACATCATAAGACAGTGGGGCAACATCGGTTTAGGCATCAAACACCAAGCGTTTAGTCGCGAGAGGCATGGATGTCCAAACTGCACTTATCTCGCGCTCAAACGCATTTTGCAGCCACGCACACAATAACCTCATAAGACGCTATTGCCCAATGATCCCTCTGTATGTATCTTGTGCTGGTGCACCTCTACTTGCACCCTAACTAACTTGTGCTGCGACAGGCAGCCCACACCCATCTAATCCCACCCGTTCTGGCACTATTTTTGTACCTAGACCGGTGGAGAATTTTGGACAAGGGAAGTTGGGGGGTGTTCGTTTTTGTGTGCATCTCGAGGAGGGTTAGTGACAGGATGATCATCCCACAAGTGCACTTATGGCGAGACGGGGGACGGGGATTGTGGGACGACGGGTGAATTAGGGGGTTTGTGAAATGTAGGGTGATTTTCGCACACGGCGTAGTTCAACGGGTAGAGAACAAGACTTCTTTTTCACAACAAGGTCCACTGCAGTCACAAAGTTCCTCTCGTTCTCACCACACGACACACACGACCTTGTGTGTATATCTAAGCGGACACAATTTAAAGGTAAAAAAGGTAGATGGGTCTCTCAGTCTTACAACTTTCCATAGGAAACGGGTTTAGATCCGAACCTTACCATATGTCTGTGCCATCAGCGAGACAGCATCGAGTACAACTCATAAGAGTGCGGCCAACATCGGTTATTGGCATCGAAAACAACCACCAGTCACCCCTGCTGGCCCAGTCCATACAGCTCATTCAACCCATCCTTGGGGGTCACCATGGGGCGGGTTTGGGGTCTTATCCTGGGGCGGCTATTAGTCGGCAGGCGACTGATACAGCTTGCTCTCGCG
>PIJE02000155.1:87635-125135 GCA_002895965.2 Coryphaenoides rupestris
GCGTTGGGTTCTTTAAAGCAGTAGAGACAGGAGAAAAGGGAAAGTTACTGGGCAGACAGTCAGTGCTGTTGAAGTGCTTCAGACCTCCAGCCCAATGACTCACTCATGTTCCACGAGTGGCGCTCAGAGCAAGCAGAGCAACGCCGAACACACCTGCATCCCACCTGGTTGGTAATAGCATTTATGTTATGTTTCTCTCTCTCTCTCTCTCTCTTTCTCTCTCTCTCTCTCTCTCTCTCTCTCTCTCTCTCCCTCTCTCTCTCTTTCTCACCCACACACGCAAGCAACATACAATTCCCACAGACCCACTCTCGGATCCTGACCTAGCTGAGTGTGGAGGTGTCCCTGAGCAAGACACCCCAACCCCAACTGCTAGCGGAGCTGTGGCGGAGCTGTTGCCTTGCATGGTTGACACACCGCCGCCGGTGTAACAATGGGCGTGTGAATGGAATGACTGTGAGGCCATTTTTGTAAAGCGATTTGGATAAAAGCGCGATATAAATGCAATCCAAATCAGCGCAATCCATTTACACACGAGTAGGTACACACCCGTAAAAACACACAAGTGCGCACACACATACACACACACACACATACACACAGGCAACCACACCCGTGCAGCTTATGGAGGCGGTGATGACAGCGAGTGGCTGTGTGAGTGACGAGAACCACTTGCAACTGGGGACGCGTGTCGGAGGAAACACTCTTTTCAACAGTCCATCAGTCACCAAAGTCTCTCTCACACACACACACACACACACACACACACACACACACACACACACCGTCTACCCCTGCCCAGTCCATACCAGCTCATCAGACCCCATCTGGGGTAAAGCGCTGCTCTCGAGCAAACCTTGGCTTGAGATTGTTCTGGTCTCTTGTTCGCTCTCTCTCTCTCTCTCTCTCTCTCTCTCTCTCTCTCACACACACACACACACACACACACACGTTCACACACCTCAGAATCTGGTCTACAGCTGGCGGTCTCACAATTACCCGGGCCTGCCGGGATCTGGTGCAGAAGCAAAACTAATTGTACTGTATTGACCTCTCGTGTTGTTATGTAACGCCGTACATCCCTGTTGCACCCCCAGAATTGTACATACACAAGTTAAAATCCAAATTTGTATAAATAAAAATGCATAAATAACTACGTTAAGTGACACAGTAGTGCACTGGAATGAGAAACTTATATAAAAAGAGGGTGAATGATTTGTGGACGCAAATCTTCTTATGCCACTTCTGAAACCTGCAACACACACACACACACACACACACACACACACACACACACACACACACACACACACACACACACTTGTGTTATTAATCATCTGCCCAATCTTTCTACTTTGCATCTGTATTAGTTAATGCTCTGGATCGGGGAGAGCAGGTCGGGGACGGGGCGACACAGAGAGAGAATGAATGATTCTGGTGCATCTGGAATACATATGTACCTGTAGCTCGCTAGATTGCTTCCTTACAGTAATGTTTTTGACTGGGTTGATGAAAAAAGCAGGTCTGCGTGTGTGTGTGTGTGTGTGTGTGTGTGTGTGTGTGTGTGTGTGTGTGTGTGTGTGTGTGTGTGTGTGTGTGTGTGTGTGTGTGTGTGTGTCTGTGTGTGAGAGAGAGAGAGAGAGAGAGAGAGAGAGTTGGGACCGTGCGGTTAGCGTAGCATAGCACTCCAACGTTACCCTTCGTTACCCTTTAAGGTGGCGGTCGTGAGTCGTTAGCACACAGTTAGCCGTACGCTAGGTGTGAAAACATCCACCTTGTTCGTAATGTGAGAAGAGAGAGAGAGAGAGAGAGTTGGGACCGTGCGGTTAGCGTAGCATAGCACTCCAACGTTACCCTTCGTTACCCTTTAAGGTGGCGGTCGTGAGTCGTTAGCACACAGTTAGCCGTACGCTAGGTGTGAAAACATCCACCTTGTTCGTAATGTGAAAGTGGAGTCATAGACAAGCACTTTAGTAGCAAGTCTTGGGACCATTTACAACTAGAATTACCCAAGCCAACAACAATGATACGACAATAGTTCAAATCTCATCATATCATATTGAATGACTACAATATATGATATTTTGTTGGATCGTCTTTTATATATATATTATATTTTATATAGGCTATTATATTTCATATATTTTATTCATCCCTCAGTCTGACCTTTATGTGATAGATGTATGGCATCAGATGATAACCCTTCTGAATTATTTTGTGTTTCCCCAAATTCGTCGACAATATTGGGCCGACATTTTGGATCGGTACTCCAAGGTGTGTGTGTGTGTGTGTGCGTGCGTGCATGCGTGTGTGTGTGTGTGTGCGAGGCGATCTTCTCCAGACTGCCGCTTGGCTGCGTCCTAACTGCTCAGAGGATACTTTGATCTGCCCTCATAACGATCCCCTGGCTCTGGTGGTCGGCTCGCCGGTTGCCAAGGGAATCACGATGGAAGTCTCCCTCTGCTCCTCAGAGTCCTCAGAGTCCAGGGCGGAGGGCGTGGGATCTGGGGTCAGCTGAGTGATCTCCTTTAAATCTCCTTTCAATCCGTCCTCAAAACATACTTTTATCAGAGAGCCTTACCTCATTTTAACTGAGTTTTAATTTCTGTGTCTGTCTTTTATTGATTTTATGTCCCGTATTGTATTGTGTTTCTGTATTGGTTTGATTGTTTTTATACACTTATTATGTTTAACTGTCTTTTTAAAACATTCTATGACTCTATAAATAAAGATTATTCTTATTATTATTTATCTCATTTATATGTATTTTTGTTTATGTCAACTTTGTGTGTGTTTCCTGGGAGGTGGAGTAGATTTTATTTTTTTCCCTTTTATTTATTTTAGATCTTGAGTAAAATATCTTGTAAAATGACAAATATACATTTTCTACTGCAAGACCACCAGCAGGCCGATAAATAATTTTGGCATTACGATGACATTTGCATTGGGAAAGCAGCTACCGTTTACAGTCTACTCCTGGAGAATCTACTTTTCCCTCGATGGTGGCAGCAGACAGCCCCTCAGCATTCTAAATCATGGACGACGCATTCTGACCCCCAGCATATGTGGCTCCGGCTGGGCCCAGCTCTGCCCATCATAGCTGACGGCCTGGACCACCGAGAGGAACCCCCCCGGGGACTGGGAAACCCCAGGTCTCAGTGTGGGTGTGTGTGGTGTTGTGTGTGTGTGTTGTGTGTGTGTGTGTGTGTGTGGGTGTGTGTTGTGTGTGTGTGTGTGTGTAATGTGTGTGGGTGAAGACCCAGGGTCTTCAGATACGTGTCCGGCGGCCGGAGGAGGAGGAGGGTGGGGCCGCGGACGAGAGGCAGATTTACAAATGAAGACGACAGCGACTATGCAACATACCCTCTGCTCTCGCTCTCTCTCTCTCTCCTCTCTCTCTCTCTCTGCTCTCTCTCTCTCTCAGATACAGATACAAATGAAGACACACAACGATGCATGTCTTTATCTAGCCTTGGTGAAGTGCCCTCGGTCATTGTGAATAATGGGGTTGTAGGGGACTCGGCCCGGCGGTCAGATACAATGGCGTTGAGCAGCTGAGATAAGGTGAGCTGAGGTGGTGTATGGTGCTGGTTAACTCTCTTTACACACCTTCCACGCGTCACTGTTAAAGACACACACACACACACACCACACACAGATAAGAAGCCACGCACCGCGACGGGTCCTGACCACCCTCCCACGCAGCGCACACACCTACAGTGCTGACACTTGAGTCGCACACCACACACACGCACAAACACAACACACACACACACACATATACGTGCATACACAACACGCACACATACTGTACAACACACACATAATCACCACACCCGCGCATTCCATCCGAGTCCGGTGCACAGACGACACCACTCTATCCTTTGCTTTCCCAGTGACCACACAGCGAGGCACCGCGTCCCGCCGGCCGCATTCCAAAACAAGCGGCTTACCCTCTTCACTCAAAACAAAGCCACCTCAGGATAGCGGCCACTAGTCAATGTCAACAGCCGCGCCGTCTGAGGGGAGACTGCCCAGTGACCGCCGTGACGCCAAAAATAACAACCCCCCCCCCCGTTACTTCCCCAAGGTTAGCCGATGTAATAGAATCGCCCCCGTAAATCTGTCCTGCTCGACGTGGTTTGGCCCAGTCCCGGTGTGGTGCCCAAAAGTGACCCCCTGCCCAAAGAATCTTTGCTGAAAGTTTAACATTTCTTGGTAAATCAAATAATCACAATTCTGGCCCAAAGAAGTGTTTAAAGCAGTTTTATCAGGCATGACATTTACGGTGATTATGTCTAATATCCTTGTTGTTTTGTAAAGTAAAATGTAATTATATGGGTTATATATAAAATAAGAAATTATATATTGCAATCATCCTTTTGACTCTACTCTCTTCTGGATACATATGCCGTATTCCCGAGGGTGTGTGTGTGCGTGTGTGCGTGTGTGTGTACATATGTATATTTTTCTGTGTTTATATCTATATATGTATATTATATATATATATATTAGATATATATTCATGCATATATATATATGTATAAAACACTGTTCTCTTCTTGATATTTTGTCGTTTTTGCCTACATATCTACCAAGTATTTCACTGTTCAGAATGGCAATGTGTTATGATGTACATGTGACAGTAAAACACTTAAAGTTAAAGTTACACAAAAATTATTAAAATATAACCCCCATGAAAAGTAAGCAAGTCATTTTGAGGCATAAATAACCTTTGAGTCACAAGGTAGGAGCTGGGATCACGTTTTGGGCAAGTGGGAAACTGAGTTTCATGGGTTGTAGCCTTATTGCCACATTAAACGTAGTTAACATGGTAAAAAGACTGGAATGGTTATAATCTACCCCCACCCCTATCCATAACCCGAACCCTAACCCTACCCCTAGCCCAACCGAACCGAACCCTAACCCAAAAGTTATAAGCATAATAGTTGGGTTCACTTCACCAAATATTGCAAATGCAAGATATTGCTCGCTACAATTGTCTTTTCAAGTACGCATACATACTGTATATATATTATATATATATATATATAGGCCTATACCGTATATATACTGTTATTCCCTGGGTCTACAGTAAACCAAACTGCAATGTAAATGATGTGAATGGAGGTTGAATTAAACAAAAACCCTTGACCGTGACCACTCATCGGCACTTGTCGGGCAAACCTACACAGGTGAAGCGGCTCCGTCGAGGTCACATCTGGCAGCAGAGGTCACCTCTGCAACGAGGACAACCTGGGAGGCCATGCTCCTGTAGGACACAAACTAGCTTGGGATAAACCTACCCCAGGCATGTGTCAGATACATTAGTATAAAGTTATGATGTCCGCTCAACGCCCGTGAAGACGTGGCCCGCTTATAAATCAACACGGGAACAACATGTACACAACGCTTGAATATACATTTTGACGCCGTAAACGCGGCTAACAGTTTTATCAGTGTTTGGTGGGCGCCAACAGCGAGCACACGGCACACAAGTCCAGCTGTCGGCTTGGTGGGGGAGGGGGGACGGGGGGGGGGGATGAGGGGATCTTATTGGCCGGGAAGTGATGAGAGTCAATGTGAAAGACAGGGCACGGAGGTCAGGGGCATCACGGGTCGGAAAAACGCATCAGATGGCGGCTCCGCGGCGAGCAGACGCAGGGGGGGGCGTGCTGTCGCTCACAGCGTGGAGGAAGCAACACGGACCCCCCCTCCCTCTTTCCCCCTTCTCTCCCCCTTCCTCCTCCCTCCCGGAGCACAGACTTCTTCATGAATTGTAGAGAGAGAGAGGAAGGGCCACCACGCTGAACGGGTGTGTGTGCCCCCCCACACAATCTGGAGCAGTCAAGCTTAGCGTGGCGGAACAGGTGCACTAGAGAGACACCAGGGGGCTGGAGGGGGGGGGGGGGGGGCGTAAGAGGGGTCAGAGTTTCACCGAGGTTGCACCTGCAGGGTGGCCGAGGGGGGGCGGGGTTGCCACGGTTCAGATCCAGATTAAGCTAGCAGTGCTGCTCACTGTTCTAAGGAAGCACATCACTTCAACACACATTTGAACATACTGTACGTTGCACTGCATCACAGATATAGAAGATGTGTAGTTTGCAGGCTTATTGAATCTCTATACCGTATTCAAATTCAACAGTGAAAACATCACATTTACGACTCTCGAGCTCTGCGGTAGCTTCCGTTATGGAAGTCCTGCTGGGCCCAGAAAGCATAGAAGCGGGTAAGAGGGTCAGATGTCAAACAACACCACCTTAGCTTAGTACATGTCGTGCGCGTCCAATTAATGTTGGGTGGGGGGGGGGGGGGGGGGGGGGCAGTAGTAGCAGCAGCAGCTGCAGCGGGCAACAGAGAGCATGCTGGAGCTCGCGTCGCGGGCTCTCCTGTCAAAACAGGGACATGAGGCCAGGTGACCCATACATCACAGCGCTGAGCCCGCCTCCCGAACAAGTGGGCTAATGGAGCACGCCGGGGGAATGCATAAAAACAGATGAAGCTGTAAAGGAGGAGCCGCGGTGTTAAGGAGAGAGGTTTGGCTCGTAGGCCTGTAGGTGAGTGTGTGCGTGTGTGTGTGTGAGAGAGTGTGTGTCTGTTGTGAGCAGGTCAGGAAAGGAGTGAACCCACCACCACCACCACCAACACCACCACCACCTCCACCGCCGCCAGAAGCCAGAGTGTTTTTTCTCTATGCGTCCACGAGCAGCCTGGGAAGGCCATTAGTCTTTACGCAAGCAAATATTATCTTTAGATGTGTGATGGAGGAACTCATGACATCAATACAGGATGAGGAATCACCTCTGCCTTGCTCATTAGGGCCGACACACCCCCCACAGAACACTTCTCCCCCGCAGAACACACACACCCCACAGAACACATCCCCTTCTGAAGAAAACGTCCCTCATAGAACACATCCCTCCGCAGAACACTTCCCTCATAGAACACATCCCCCCGCAGAACACATCCCTTACAGAACACATCCCTTACAGAACACATCCCCCCACAGAACACATCCCTGATAGAACACCCCCCACCGCAGAACACTTCCCTTATAGAACACATCCTCCGCAGAACACATCCCCCAGCAGAACACACATCCCTTACAGAACACATCCCTTACAGAACACATCCCCCCACAGAACACATCCCCCACAGAACACATCCTTACAGAACACATCCCCACAGAACACATCCCCCACAGAACACATCCCTTACAGAACACATTCCCCATAGAACACATCCCCCCACAGAACACATCCCCCACAGAACACATGCCTTACAGAACACATCCCCCCACAGAACACATCCCCCGCAGAACACTTCCCTGATAGAACACCCCCCACCGCAGAACACTTCCCTTATAGAACACATCCTCCGCAGAACACATCCCCCAGCAGAACACACACACATATATATATATATATATATATATATATATACAGTATATATACATATGCTACGCATTATAATTAATAGTTATACATGGACAGTATCCCCATAGAACACACACGCGCGCACACGCACACACTCACCATGTGTTAGACTCTTTTGGGGGGGGGGCAACCTTAAGACATCTTGAGGTCTTGCGCATGTGCTAACCTTGTTCACGTCAGGAAGCATTAATACACATGTACAGTAAGATTTAGTACAGACATACTCCGGGCAGCTCGGGCAGCCCGGACGGGGGGGCGGGGGATTCGATTTCCTTGTACCAATAAAGTGTGTTGAGTAAAAAAGTGCTGTGTGTTAATTATCTCCTGAGTACTTGCGACCGCTTGGCAGTTAAAGTCTGCAATAAGTACAAGTCCGAACTGGATGGATTTCAGCCGCTCCCGGGCACAGAGCCGCCAGTTAGACAAGTGTGTGGTCAGTGGTCGCCCTTTAAAAACACACAGACACACACACAGGCACACACACACACACACCCACACACCCACACACACACACACACACACACACACACACACACACACAGACACACACACACACACACACACACACACACAACACACACACAGACACACACACACAGCACACACACACACCACACACACTCACGCACGCACACACACACTGATCACCACACACCATCTGTTCTCTCTCTCTCCTTCTCTTTCTCCTCTTTGTTTCTCTCTCATTCTCCTACTCTTTCTCTTTTTCTTGTTCTCTCTCTCTGCTTCTCTTTTATCTCTCTCTCCTCTCTCTTCTCTCTCCTCTCTCTTCTCTCTCTCCCTCTCCTTCTCTCTTCCTTCTCTTTCTTCTTCTCTTTTCCTCCTCCTCCTCCTCCTCTTCTCCTCTCTTCTTCTCTTCTCTCTCCTCTTTTTCTTCTCTCCTTCTCCTTTCCTCCTTCTCTCTCCTTCTCTTCTCTCTTCTTCTTCTCTCTCTCCTTTTTCTCCTTCTTCCTCCTTCTTCCTCCTCCTTCTCTCCTCCTCTTTCCTCCTCCCTCTTCTTCTTCTTCCCCCTTCTCTTCCTCCTCCTCCCTCTCCTTCTTTCTTTCTCTTCCTTTCTCTTTCCTCCGCCTACTCTGTAGCTCCCTCCGGGATCAATAACCCATATCACTCCACGGCAGTCAGTGAGGGAAAACAGGATACAACACACCAGCTTGTTCTAATAGTGCTTTGTTTTTATTTGGTGCCAACTATGATTTCTTCGCACATTACATTCGCTCTCTTCTTTCTGTAACACGCGCTGACTCTCAGCTGGCTGTGCGCATGCGCTCCCTCTCTCTCTCTCGCTCCACCACTCACACACGCGCTGCACTCCGCACTCGCTATTGGCTAATGCTGTTCTCACAACACACAGATAAGAAGCCACGCACCGCGACGGGGTCCTGACCACCCTCCCACGCAGCGCACACACCTACAGTGCTGACACTTGAGTCGCACACACACACAGACACACACACACACACACACACATATACGTGCATACACACACGCACACATACACACACACATATACACGCACCCGCGCATCCATCCGAGTGTCGTGCACGGACGACACACTCGATCCTTTGCTTCCCCAGTGACCACACAGCGAGCACCGCGTCCCGCCGGCCGCATTCCAAACAAGCGGCTACCTCTTCACTCAACAGCCACCCAGATAGCGGCCACTAGTCAATGTCAACAGCCGCGCGTCTGGGGGGAGACTCCAGTGACCGCCGGACGCCAAAAATACAACCCCCCCCCCACTCCCAGTAGCCGTATAGAATCGCCCCGTAAATCTGTCTGCTCGACGTGGTGGCCCAGTCCCGGTGTGGTGCCCAAAAGTGACCCCCTGCCCAAAATTGATTCCTGTTATAGGTGTATGTTCAAGTGTATAAACGTCATAACGTGCAAATTCACGTCACTTTATGTCCGTGTTAATAGCAAAGGTGTGTCTTTGTGAAAGTTTAACATTTCTGGTAATCAAATAATCACAATTCTGGCCAAAGAAGTGTTTGCAGTTTATATCAGGCATGACATTTACGTGATTATGTCTAATATCCTTGGTTGTTTGTAAAGTAAAATGTAATTATATGGGTTATATATAAAATAAAGAAATTATATATTGCAATCATCCTTTTGACTCTACTCTCTTCTGGATACATATGCCATATTCCCGAGGGTGTGTGTGTGCGTGTGTGCGTGTGTGTGTGTGTGTGTGTGTGTGTGTGTGTGTGTGTGTGTGTGCGTGTGTGCGTGTGTGTGTACATATGTATATTTTTCTGTGTTTATATCTATATATGTATATTATATATATATATATTAGATATATATTCAATGCATATATATATATGTATAAAACACTGTTCTCTTCTTGATATTTTGTCGTTTTTGCCTACATGTCTACAACAAGTATTTCACTGTTCAGAATGGCAATGTGTTATGATGTACATGTGACAGTAAAACACTTAAAGTTAAAGTTACACAAAAAATCTTTAAAATATAACCACCATGAAAGTAAGCAAGTCATTGTGAGGCATAAATAACCTTTGAGTCACAAGGTAGGAGCTGGGATCACTTTTGGGCAAGTGGGAAACTGAGTTTCATGGGTTGTAGCCTTATTGGCACTTTAAACGTAGTTAACATGGTAAAAAAGACTGGAATGGTAATAATCTACCCCCACCCCTAACCATAACCCGAACCCGAACCCTAGCCCAAGAAGTTATAAGCATAATAGTTGGGTTCACTTCACCAAGATATTGCTCAAGATATTGCTCGCTACAATTGTCTTTTCAAGTATGCATACATACTGATATATATATATATATATATAGGCCTATACCGTATATATACTGTATATTCACTGGGTCTACAGTAAACCAAACTGCAATGTAAATGATGTGATGGAGGTTGAATTAAACAAAAACCCTTGACCGTGACCACTCATCGGCACTTGTTTTTATTTTGAATTCACATTTTAAATGCTGAAGTGAACTACTGACATGACATCAAATTGAAATACTTCATAAAAGTAGCGCACAATAACCTGCTATGTCACTATAGTATGCCACAGCATGTTGCTTGGCAACAAAATGAAATGGGTGAGAGGAGTTTCATCTCCCTCCTAGGGGGGGGGGGGGGGGGGGGTTGCAGCAAACCCACAGGTGAAGCGCTCCATCGAGGTCACATCTGGCAGCAGAGGTCACCTCTGCAACGAGGACAACCCTGGGAGGCCATGCTCCCTGTAGGACACAAACTAGCTTGGGATAAACCTACCCCAGGCATGTGTCAGATACATTAGTATAAAGTTATGACGTCCGCTCAACGCCCGTGAAGACGTGGCCCGCTTATAAATCAACACGGGAACAACATGTACACAACGCTTGAATATACATTTTGACGCCGTAAACACGGCTAACAGTTTTATCAGTGTTTGGTGGGCGCCAACAGCGAGCACACGGCACACAAGTCCAGCTGTCGGCTTGGGGGGGGGGGGGGATCTTATTGGCCGGGAAGTGATGAGAGTCAATGTGAAAGACAGGGCAGGGAGGTCAGGGGCAGCCACGGGTCGGAAAACGCATCAGATGGCGGCTCCGCGGCGAGCAGACGCAGGGGGGGGCGTGCTGTCGCTCACAGCGTGGAGGAAGCAACACGGACCCCCCCCCCCCTCTTCCCCCCTTCTCTCCCTCTTCCTCCTCCCTCCCAGAGCACAGACTTCTTCATGAATTGTAGAGAGAGAGAGGAAGGGGCCACCACGCTGAACGGGTGTGTGTGCCCCCCCACACAATCTGGAGCAGTCAAGCTTAGCGTGGCGGAACAGGTGCACTAGAGAGACACCAGGGGAGCTGGAGGGGGGGGGGGGGGGCTAAGAGGGGTCAGAGTTCACCGAGGTGCACCTGCAGGGGTGGCCGGTGGGGGGGTTGCCACGGTTCAGATCCAGATTAAGCTAGTAGTGCTGCTCACTGTTCTCAGGAAGCACATCACTTCAACACACATTTGAACATACTGTATGTTGCACTGCATCACAGATATAGAAGATGTGTAGTTTGCAGGCTTCTTGAATCTCTTATACCGTATTCAAATCAACAGTGAAAACATCACATTTACGCTCAATGATACCGAAGACTCTCGAGCTCTGCGGTAGCTTCCGTTATGGAAGTCCTGCTGGGCCCAGAAAGCATAGAAGCGGGTAAGAGGGTCAGATGTCAAAACAACACCACCTTAGATTAGTACATGTCGTGCGCGTCCAATTAATGTGTGTGTGGGGGGGGGGGGGGGGGCAGTAGTAGCAGCAGCAGCTGCAGCGGGCAACAGAGAGCATGCTGGGAGCTCGCGTCGCGGGGCTCTCCTGTCAAAACAGGGACATGAGGCCAGGTGACCCATACATCACAGCGCTGAGCCCCGCCTCCGAACAAGTGGGCTAATGGAGCACGCCGGGGGAATGCATAAAACAGATGAAGCTGTAAGGAGGAGCCGCGGTGTTAAGGAGAGAGGTTTGGCTCGTAGGCCTGTAGGTGAGTGTGTGCGTGTGTGTGTGTGAGAGAGTGTGTGTCTGTGTGAGCAGGTCAGGAAAGGAGGTGAACCCACCACCACCACCACCACCAACACCACCACCACCTCCACCGCCGCCAGAAGCCAGAGTGTTTTTTCTCTATGCGTCCACGAGCAGCCTGGGAAGGCCATTAGTCTTTACGCAAGCAAATATTATCTTTAGATGTGTGATGGAGGAACTCATGACATCAATACAGGATGAGGAATCACCTCTGCCTTGCTCATTAGGGCCGACACACCCCCCACAGAACACTTCTCCCCCGCAGAACACACACACCCCACAGAACACATCCCCTTCTGAAGAAAACGTCCCTCATAGAACACATCCCTCCGCAGAACACTTCCCTCATAGAACACATCCCCCCGCAGAACACATCCCTTACAGAACACATCCCTTACAGAACACATCCCCCCACAGAACACATCCCCACAGAACACATTCCCTTACAGAACACATCCCCACAGAACACATCCCCACAGAACACATCCCTACAGAACACATCCCCCACAGAACACATCCCACAGAACACATCCCTTACAGAACACATCCTTACAGAACACATCCCCCACAGAACACATCCCCCGCAGAACACTTCCCTGATAGAACACCCCCCACCGCAGAACACTTCCCTTATAGAACACATCCTCCGCAGAACACATCCCCCAGCAGAACACACACACATATATATATATATATATACAGTATATATACATATGCTACGCATTATAATTAATAGTTATACATGGACAGTATCCCCATAGAACACACACACGCGCACACGCACACACTCACCATGTGTTAGACTCTTTTTGGGGGGGGGGCAACCTTAAGACATCTTGAGGTCTTGCGCATGTTGCTAACCTTGTTCACGTCAGGAAGCATTAATACACATGTACAGTAAGATTTAGTACAGACATACTCCGGGCAGCTCGGGCAGCCCGGACGGGGGGGCGGGGGATTCGATTTCCTTGTACCAATAAAGTGTGTTGAGTAAGAAAAGTGCTGTGTGTTAATTATCTCCTGAGTAACTTGCGACCGCTTGGCAGTTAAAGTCTGCAATAAGTACAAGTCCGAACTGGATGGATTTCAGCCGCTCCCGGGCACAGAGCCGCCAGTTAGACAAGTGTGTGGTCAGTGGTCGCCCTTTAAAAAACACACAGACACCACACCACAGGCACACACACCACACACACCACACAAGCACACAGGCACACAGGTACACACACACACAGGTACACACACACACACACGCAGCCACACACAAACACGCAGGCATGCACTCACGCACGCACACACACACACACACACAGACACACGCACACACACACCCTTCTCATGTGCACTCCGCTGGCACGGAGGTGGGAACGCGGGCCGTCGAGTCCTACTCTGCTCATAAAGGAGGCTTTCTTCTGGAGGTCCGTCGGACACGAGGAGCCGCGTTACAGCGGCCATGTTTTCTGTGGCTCTGGACGTTAACCTCCTGAGGATAGCAGCTGGCGCGGTTACAGCGCCGCACCGACGTCGAGCGCTCGGACCGTTAAAGTTCAGCGTGTGATTTATAGGAAGTTCCTCGGCTACTTGGGTGAAACCACCACAGGCTTACCTAAGGAAATATTGATTTAGCAACCCAAAGGGGCTCAACACGCACGACACTCAATCTATTTCTACGATAATGATTAACACTCCTCAGGTAGGAGGTCGTTCATCTTGACTCGGGGATCGAGGTTTCCAAGTCTACACTTTTTAATGAGCAGTGCTAAGACAACAAGGCCGGTTGCCTGCCGCTCTGTCGGAGGTTAGCAAGGTTGGACACTTGTGTTGCATATTCTGGATTCGATAAACACACACTCTGATATCATCATTTTAAACACGAATACAAAGATGAATACTTGATGAATCTTGCTAGCTAGCTAGATTTGCAAACATGCATTTCATCTTTTTTTTTTTCTTCTTCTTATACCGTCCAACATCTCAATCAGAGGAAATATTTAGCAAAAGGCAAGCCCTTCAGTTCTCACGGGATCTATCTTTGGGATCTTTCTCCTGATTGGTGCACATATTTGGTACAAAAATGGGGATTCTACGGAAAACAGGCAAGGCAGGCGAATCAGCGCTGCGGTGCGGACAGTGCCAGCGCGACGGGAAATCATATTACCCCTCAAATCAACGTGAATAAACTAGGCCTACGCTCCAACCTCTTGGCTAATAAGCAGCAGCAGCAGCAAAAAAAAAAAAAAGAAACAAGCATAACTCCATCGTGAGACCATAAGACTCCACGTCCGGGCAGCAGCACACAGTAATTCCTCAGCTGTGGGTTATGGTCGTCCAATCAGGCGTGCGGTGCCTGATGCTGCTGCTCAGCAGTTTGGACGGAGCTGCAGCGAGGGGCTGCAGAGGGACGAGGCCTACGTGCTGCTGGAGGAACAGGGCTCTGGCACAACACACACAGAGGGGGACAGGGAGAAGGCCTGAAACACTGAACTGAACACTGGCTATCCCCGTAACGCAAGCTCTCAAATATGTTTTTCACACTACACATAACCCCGGGTTAAGGACGCATTTAACCCCGGGATAAGCAGCGTTTCACACTTGCATTTTTGAAAGAGGGTTAACACCCTGGGTTAACAAACCCTGCTACGAAGCGGGGTTAGCACCGCTTTTGCGGTGCTATCCCCGAAATGCGGTGCCAAGAACAACAGTGTGAAACATTGTGGGGTTAGAACGTAACAGCGATATGAAGACTATCCATCCAACCACCGCAACCTCACCTCATTAAAATATTAACGCGCTAATCACACGCGCATCTGTGAAGGATATCTTGAACATTCATTTCTCGGTACTTAAAATGTAATCGAAAACCTCCTCCTCTTCTCTTCTCCAGTTTCATTTTTATTCTCTCTCGTCGCTCTCTCGCTCTTTTTTGTGTGTGTGTGTGTGTGTGTAATCAGTATCGCCATCACAGCTGCGTGGTGGCGCCATTTTGACAGTTAAGCGGCTAAAACGTAAACCAAGGTCACGTGCTGGGCCGGGCCAATCATTTTGGAGAACCCAGTAAAACGTTAACCCGCGGGGTCTACAAGCTTACCGTGTGAAACCAATTGTGAGCCCAGGGTTAAAGAAAACTAGTGTGAAACGTGAGATGCATTAACCCAGGGCTATTATAACCCAGGTTTAAAGTTAACCCTGGGCTAACATATTCAAGTGTGAAAAGCCGAAAAGTTGCCTCAAAGTTGTCTGTAACAGGCGAGCAAATCGCCTCGGCTCTGACAAATGGAATGGAAGAGAGTTCACACGAGCAAGAGAGGTCGAATCCAAGTGGAAATCTGCAAACGTTTCTAAGCGACGTTGTGTTTTTTTCCACTAAGGCTGGTTTAAGTCGGACGCTTTTTTATAAAGTTGCCGTATTGCCGACAAAATCAGGCACAGAAAGACACATCTGGACCGATCGTACACATTTTACTCTCTGAATTTTGGCAACAGTAGCTTCACTACTATCTAATCAGAAGTAGGGTATTATATTGGCTGTATGACTGTGGCTATCTCACTTGTGTTGCTCTTTAGGACTCTGATCCTGATCAATGCATAAACTTGAAGCCCTGTACTGCCTGAGTGGAACATCCAACTAGCAGAGCTGTCATTCCAGGCATGTGTGTCTCTCTCATGCGTGTGTATGCATCTCTGAAGCGACCCTTAATCTGTCCGTGGTGTGGGGTTGTAAAACCTGAGAGACGTGTGTCACTGCATCAGGATTAGAAACGTGAAACATGCTTCCTGGGTCAAAGTTCAGGCTGGCAGCTCCGTGTGCTGTAGTTCGTTTAGCACGGTATGTATGAAGGATAAGCAACAGGGACCACGCGCACAGACACACACACACACACACACACACACACATGCACACACACTCACACACTCTCGCAAGAGCTGAACGTCTTCATCCCAAAGTAACACAGCATCATCGCGCCATCCCGACTTGAACAGTAACACAACAGGTCACGTGTAATTCCAGGAGTAGGTAAATAGATGCAATGTTTAGAGTCAATATTTTTTTACCGGAGGGATTAACTGCACAAAGTTTCCATGTCCTCAGCCCGACGGTACGCCGCGGAGGCATTTAGGAACAACCGGCGTGGAAAACACCGCGGCCTGCCTACGCTAAGAGTCCTCCAGCAGCAGACCAAACACACAATTACGCCGTTTATATACGAAAAATTTCACCCGCAAATTTCTCAGTCAAGTCAATCAGAACGAATAGCCAAACAGCGACAGACTTGGACGCCATATTGCACGATACGTTTTGATTTATACACTTTCCAAAAGAGTTTTGTTTCACAAACCAAATAACCACCCAGGTCTAAGCTATAAATATAAAACACCCCACGGCGCGGTCCTCCGGCGAGTTGCCGCCTGTTGCCCGGAGCAACCTGAACGAAGACTTACGGCTTTTAGACTCTTTGCCATGGTGATTTTTCATGAATTCTAAACCTTTTTGGAATCTTTACACCTTTCTCAAGCCTGACAGCCCGTGACTGATAGTTGGCATCTCTAAATAATGGCCCCAATCTGCTTTTAATTACCAGGGGCCACCGTGAGCTGATTCTGATAATGAATGGATTCATCAACACGTGGAGTGAGAGGCAATCTTCGTGGGGTCGCATGAATTACCCACGCACGCCCCATTTTAATTCCCACGGCTAATCAATTGGGGAACAGTGGGTGTGTGAGCAATAATTAAATACTAGCATTACGTATTAGCAGCGTCTGCCACTATTTGAACCGTTCCACGTCGTTGATTAAAGGGTTTGATGAGGTACCGAAAGATCTATGTCCACCCGCCTAGCCGCACTACAACAACAGGTAATCGTTATGTTAACGACACACATTGTGATTAATGGGTAAATGTGAAAAAATGCACAGAAGCCACGATGAAAATCTGGTGGCTTGATGGCGAGAATATTAACATGATTTTGATGATGAAGATGACTGGATTATAGCACAGTGGAAGACAATGGAAACCACAAAACCACAGGGTTAAATCCTAATCAAATAGAAAATGTGAAAATTGAAGCAAATCACAGGTATAGAGTAGGTATGGGCACAGCAGCCTTCTCTCAACCCTTCTATTCAGCCTGCAGATCACCTCTGGTGCACTGCTGCCATCTGGTGGTCACCGATGTAACTGCAGAAATTATATGGTTACAATAATGTATAAACTACTAACAACCACAACCACACCACTCCACTACGCAATGAAACTAAATAAGCATTTGGTTTGTATCTAATGCAGCCCTGACAATGTTGTTTGATTAACAATAAGCCACTATTAGACGTGATATGAAAGATTTATGAGCACTCCACAAACTTTCCTCTGCCATCAAATGCCATGACGAGACCTTTGACCCAACAGCACCTAACCCAGTTCTCCTAAACCTTAACACCAAAACGTTGATCAATTTCTCATTGAACAACAAACCGAGACTTCTCCGGACAGATCCTGTGCCATCCAGATCCATGTGTGTGTGAAGCAGTGTGATACAAGATATAGAACAAAACACAGCGACATTCTTTGAACCAGAGCCGCCATCACACAGCAATAACGATGACGTCGTCGCCTTACCACACACTTCCCCGACACACACAGCGCCGTCTGGTTGTCTCCGCACGGCGTTCCGTCGGTCACTCGGTCGGCCAGACGCACGTAGAACCGGAACCCCAGGGCCCGGCAGTTCAGCTCGCAGCGGTGCTCCCCGCGGACTGGGAGCAGGAGGGAGAGAGGCCATCAATTACAAAGTATGGACTATGAACTACTAACTATGGACAATGGACCACAAGACTATGAACTACTAATTATGGACTATGAACTACTGGACAATGAACTACTGGACTACGAAACACTAGGACTATGAACCACAGGACTATGAACCACAGGACTATGAACTACTAACTATGGACTATGGACCGCAGGACTATGAGCTACTAACTATGGAATATGAACTACTGGACTATAAATTACTGGACTATGGACTATGAACTACTAACTATGGACTACGAACAACTAACTATGGACTATGAACCACAGGACTATGAACCACTAATTATGGACTATGAACTACTGGACAATGAACTACTGGACTATGAACTACTAACTATGGACTATGAACCACAGGACTATGAACCACAGGACTATGAACTACTAACTATGGACTATGAACTACTGGACTATAAATTACTGGACTATGGACTATTAACTACTAGCTATGGACTATGAACTACTGAACTATGAACTACTAACTATGGACTATGAACTACAAACTATGGACTATGAACTACTCAATCTGGACTATGTATGAACTACTAACTATGGACTATGAATTACTAACTATGGACTATGAATTATCTATTGAGTATAAACACAGTTGGACAACAATTGGAAAAGAATAATACATCCATCCATCCATCCATCCATTCTCGTCCGCTTATCCGGGGCGGGTCAGCCGGTGGTAGCCAGCTAAGCAGGGGCCCCCAGGCTTCCTTCTCCCCAGCCACACTCTCTAGTTCCTCCTGGGGGGTCCCGAGGCATTCTCAGGCCAGACGAGATATGTAATCCCTCCAGCGGGTTCTGGGTCTGCCCCGGGGTCTCCTCCCAGTTGGACGTGCCCGGAAAACCTCCAAAGGGAGGCGCCCGGGGGGCATCCTAATCAGATGCCCGAACCACCTCAGCTGACTCCTTTCAATGCGGAGGAGCAGCGGCTCTACTCTGAGCTCCCTCCGGATGTCTGAGCTCCCACCCTATCTCTAAGGCTGAGCCCAGCCACCCTGCGGTCACTACCCAAAGCTCGTGACCCTCTTCACCACAATGGACCGGAACAGCGCCCGGATTACTGCAGACGCTGCACCAATCCGTCTGTCCATCTCCCGCTCCATTTTGACCTCACTCGTGAACAAGACCCCGAGATACAGTCCACAGTTTTCCAGCAGAGAACCATGACCTCAGACTTGGAGGTGCTGACTCTCATCCCGACCGCTTCACACTCGGCTGCAAACCGCCCCAGTGCATGCTGGAGGTCACGGTCTGATGTAGCCAACAGAACCACATCGTCTGCAAAGAGCAGAGACGCAATTCTGAGGTCCCCAAACCGGACACTCTCCTCACCTCGGCTGCGCCTTGAGATTCTGTCCGTGAAGATCACGAACAGAATAATACATTCAAAACTAAAGTTTTAAAATAAGTTAGTAATGTATTTCACAATTCCTGTATTCTTGAATTGAGACATTTTGAGTTTGACGTGTGGAATGTGCTCCTGTAGTAATAATTATAGACTATCCCACCGACAAGTTGTTTAATGAAACATCCACCAAAATGTCTGCCCCCGCATTTCCGCATACAAACTGACTTCAACTTTCCTGCGGTACTCCTACGCGTTTCCGAATGTGGACATCACCTATCCCTCCACACACAACGATGACTCAATCAATATATTTCTACGTTATTGAGACGTATTCCATTGAAACATGTCCCCCCCCCCCAACTCATCCCACGGGGAGTTTGCTTTTCTGTCAGTGTTTCCCCACATACAGCAGCCGTTGCCATACCAACGCATGGATCTCGAACACGATTCCATTCATTGAGGTTCGGCTGCCCTGCCAGCGAGATCCTCTCTGATCCCAGCTGGGATGGCTTCTACAGATGTGCCATTGTTTGTCGAGGCACTGTTCACGGCCTGAGTCAAAAAGAGCCATCGCTATAGGTAATCTCCCACATCTGCGCTACACGTCAAGTAGCAAGACAAGAGCTAAAAATACCACCCCCCCCCCCAAAATCCCGACCTCAACAGGAAATTAATTCGGAAAACCGCTGCTCTCTGAGAATCAGTGTTATTGATTCATTAAAAGCTATTTGGTGGAGATGTTTTTTGACCGTTGCTAGGATACGGGGATACAGGAGGAGAGAGGAAGGTCGGTATGTTAGCGCGAGCCGTCATCATCACAAGTGACTTTCCTGTGACCTTCCCACACCACACCTTCATGTATTCACCCTCCGAGACGGCAGACTAAAGATAGACGAGGTGGCAGACGGTCAGCCTGGTGGTGGTGGGTGGGTGGTGGTGCTGGGTGGTGGTGCTGGGTGGTGGTGGTGATTAGCTCAAATGATCTCCCGTTTCTGATATCACATCTTGAACTGATGCAATATACAGCCTGACATCGTGAACTAGGACTAAACTGAAATGTTCCTGCCCTAATGTATAACTATCATCATCATCATCATCATTAGGATATTCTATAAGAAATGCAGCAAAAAATAAGCCTATTGCATGAATGGATACTTTAATATACATACAATATGCAGAAAAATAGTACTGAGCATAGTGTAGCATCTCCTAGCTATCTTGCTGTTTACCAGCAACGGGTTAATCTAGCAAATAAATTGCTAGATTAACTGAAATCGTACTGTACCAACAGCGACATATTGTTATTTCAGACAAATGCACTTGTTATTGCAAGTCGCTGGATACAAGCCCTAAATGTAAATGAAAATGCAAAATATATCATCAATATATAGACGGTGAGAGGAGGGCTGGATCAGATGAGTTGTGAGGGGTCCTACCTTCAGTGAAGGGCTCCCACTCGTACAGCCGTCCCATAAAAGGCTGCTTGTTGTAGGAGGAACACTGAACCGCTCTGATGTGTTTACTGGCTGAAGGGCAGGCCTGGGAAAAGTGCATGCATACACACACACACACACACACACACACACACACACTAAATACAGAGGATCCAGCACAAGAACAAGCAAATAATAAAAGATAAAGCCAATGCTTTGAATGTGTGGGTGGCCACCTGCTTATTTTGTTTTAATGAGACCACAGTTTGTTTGTTTTCTTGTTTTTTTGTAAAGGAGCACAGTAAGATTCCAGCGTTTTATGAACGCTGGCCAGTAAAAATTGACCTCTGTGGAGACATCATCCGATATGCGTCCTAACACACCCGGTGTCCCCTGGCTGCGGTGGTGAGATGTCAGGTACAGAAGCTGTTAGTATTGGACCTTAGGTAGATCCATTGTTTCTACTATGAACCTTCCATGAAGACCACCCCAATACAGGGTGGGTCAATGTGACCAGATCCCATAAGTAGCCTACTCATAAATGTACACCTCAAAAATAACAAAAACTCAACTTTTAAGACTCCTCATTGAATATGGATGAGCAGCCCATCAGAACCCCTTCATCTCTGTTACAAAATCAATCTCTTGTTCCTCAAAAAAAACAAAACTGAAAGCAATACTCACATTGTTATCGCAGAGCTGGTAGCGGACATGCTCCCCGGCGCAGGCGGACGTGGGCAGGGGGTCGTAGGGTCTCGGGTCCTGGTGCGGCTGGGCTGCCCCGGGGGGCTGGCCCTCCTGCTGGTGCGGCTGCTGGTACGCCGAGCCAGGCTGGTAGAGGGGAGCCCAGACCGGTGGGGGACTTGGGTCGTGGCGCCCAGGGCTGCTGCTGCTGCTGGTAGGCCCGGCCGTGGAGGTGTTGCTGGTGCTGTTGTCGGTTGTGGTGGTGGTTGTTGCTGTTGTTATGGCCGGAGGCGGGGGAGCGCCTCTGTCTCTGCGAGGGTCTGGAGGCCGTCTCCGTTGCCGTGACTCCCGTCCGGGGGGCGACATAGACCCGACCGTAGCCGTACTGCCCCGGTGTGAAGTGGCCCAGCGTCCTGGGAACACACAGGGAGAATTCCCACTGATTAAAACCCCACACTGCACCGGTGGTGGTGGTTTAAAGTCAATAATAGTTAAAAGAGTTAGCCATGTGCATCAGCTGGAGAAGGAACAGTAAGAGTAAGCCAAAGCAGCCCTTCTGATGATGAGTCAACCGTCAGGGGACACTGGATTAGTTTGAAGTCTTCATAGATGGGCCAGATGCTCAATCTGAGACCCATAGGCCAGGCCCTGGACTCCATCCATAAGAAGCTGTTACACTGAGGGGAATCCGATGGGCCGGACTCACTTTTAGACCACGCTGCTCTGAATACAGTGTATCAATTTCAGAGCAAATAAAGCCCTGCGGAAAATGAGAGGATGCCTCCAAAATTGCTTCTTTTTTGTTTTTAAATGACTTAAGGTCCTGACTCTACACTCAAATCATTACTTGTTATTTGTTGTTGGAGGACAAACTTAGCTGCTCCCAATAACGTATTTCACTCATTCCTTAATGTTTTCGGCGAGCAAAGACTTCTGTTGACAGGACCTTGCTATATCAAATATATTCTATCTATCTGTCCATCTATCTATCTGTCCATCTATCTATCTATCTATCTATCTATCTATCTATCTATCTGTCATTTCTATACTTCCTATACAAATGGCAGTCCCCTCATACACCTGGCTTGCTTGCTAAAACGACTTCTGGGAAATAGGCTGCGTCTCTTGAGATTTGGAAAAGCCAGTAATAAATCATTTTTCAATAAGAGTCAGTAAGTCGGCCTCCACTGCACCCGGTGTCTGCAGGCAAGGTTACAGTCAACTCCAAATATTTTAGGAACTTGGAAATTGAAAAGCAAGACCTGAACATAATCCTCTGAGATACTAAAGTACCAGCAAAAAAAAATTCAAATGAAATTAAAATCTGTGACATGAGTGCACATGCAGGTACCCTCTTCTGTGTTCTCCAACATTTTGCTTTCATCTAAATATCTAAATCCCAGTAAATAGAATAAATAGATAATATGATTGCATGGTGCCTTAAAATGCATCAATGTCAATGTGCTACTTTCTACTTTCTAGGGTCTTGTATTGGTAAACCCCGAGGGGAACTGTAAGGTTCTTGGTATTTGCCTACCTGCGCCCCCCCGGCCAGTCCTGCCTCCCCCTCCCCAGATTCCCCAGATCCCCCCGGGTGCTGCCGCTGCTGCCGTTGGTCTGGGGCCAGCCTCCAGTCTCCGGGCCCCCCGCCGCCGGCTGCAGGGCCGACACCACGTAGCGTGAGTCCTGCACCTGGGTCCTGTATGCGGGCAGGCAAGGTCGGCTCTGCTCCTGCACCCCCCTGCCGCAGGTCCTGGAGCAGGACGCCCAGGGTCCCCAGGCGCCCCAGGAGCCCGAGTGGGCTCCTCCGTGGGCCCCCAGCGCAGCTGCCTCCTGTTGGGGGTGAGCTCTGCTCTCAGGGGCCTGCGTAGAGAGGCAGCGTGCAGGGGTTAACAACGCTGGCACGACTCAAACGCATTACAACAACACAAGCAAAGCGGTGGAGAGACCACAGAGACACATGAGGGGGGAGGGAAGCACCGGCAGAAAGGCCTCAGACTGTCGACAGGCTGGCCTGACCTCATCCCAGTAACATCACCCCCCTGCCCTCCCCGTCACTGTTCATGAAACGGGCCTCTGTTGCGGCTTATAAAGCACCGATTTGGCAGATTAGTGAGCGCCTTTGACTCCTCTCTCCCCCCTCGTTGGATACCTGCATTTCCCACTGTTGACTCTACCCCTGTGAAAAGACTCTTCCAGGGACGTATTAGTGGCAATCACTGGTGCTGCTGCCGCTCTGCATCTGAGCAGCCTGCCAGCCTGCCAGGCCCCGGCGCGTCGCTGCCAAGCTGAATCTAGGGCGACGTGGTGCAGCCATGGAAATCTGCCTCTTCAAGGAGCACTTTGTCTCCACACAGACCCCCCCCCCTCCTTGCCAGCCAGGCTTCCACATGGCCGCAGTAAGCCCTCAGCTGCCTTTCCGCGAGGATGGGAAGAGAATACAGAAGCAGGCTGTCAGTCAACGTGCCGTCTTTCACACAGACCCCCCCCCCCCCCAAAAAAAATCCCGACCTCGGCAACCCTCCCGATCCTCCCACCCCTCTGTCCCGCCCCCCCGGCCCCACCCCCCGCCCCCCGCCCCCCTAACCCTTTCCAGGACTTGAGCCTTTGTAATGCTGCCGCCACTGCCAGAGGTCGGCCAAGGGTCACACAGCCGGACCTCCTGTGACACCGCGTGGGCCCTCCCTCCTCACCGGCTCTTCTGGGCAGGTCAAGAAGTCTTCGCGCGATCTAGCGGCCATCACAGAGTGGGTCCGTCCGTTGGATGATAGACACGTCCGTCCATCTCTTCCCCAACCCCCCACGTCGGCTGGCTACTTTGAAATCTTGGCTCGTGGTTCCTTGAAACTGTGTCTCCCTTTTGTTCGAACGCTCACTGCAGAGCTCGGTTTTTCATTAGTTAGAGAGGCGATTTGGGGGGCGACACTAAACTCAACTCAGATCGTGTTCTTCACACCCCGTACTTGGGAATCCCCCCCCACCCCCCCCCCACTCCATCTATCTATCCACTAGCAGGTTTCACACGTTTCGACACGGGTTCCGCAACACTTCAACAGCACAACAACGGCTTCCCAGATAAACACTTCACTTGCGCTTCACAACCCATGAATTAAAGATGAGAGGGCGCACGCATCCTGTTATCCTGTTGGTGTTTTGAAAGAGACGGGGGGCGGGAGAGGGGGGCAGCGAGCTCTCTGCAGACGGGAACGCTAGAAGAAGACACTTGCAGCGGGACACGACCGTGCACGCCATCTTCAGGGATCCACATTCCACTGATCTGTGCCAACCGCCGCGGCACGAACTGGGCAGCAGCGCGCCGCACAAAGAGCACAAATCCAAACACTGGCTGCAAACATTCGAGGGAGGTCTCAGCGAGCTTGCGTATGTCACAGCGCAGGAGAACACAGATCGCTCTATGGCGGCGCCCGTGGCCCGCCGATGCCCCCACCCCGCCACCAGTGACCAGCCGCCAGCCACTCCACATCTCAGTAACTCACCTTCCTGTGGCCTCCAGGAAGCCGGCAGAACACTGGCTCCGAGCGGAACAGCAGCAGCAGCAGCAGCAGCAGCGGCGGCGGCAGTGGACACACTCTGCAAGACACACACGCATTGATTTAGATTTAGTCTGCTATGACACGTTCAAGTGTGTGTAATAGACAGACGGACAGAGAGACAGACAGACAGACAGAGAGACAGACAGACATAAAGATAGAGAGACAGACAGACAGACAGACGGAAAGTCAGAAAGAAAGAAAGAAAGAAAGAAAGAAAGAAAGAAAGAAAGAAAGAAAGAAGAAAGAAAAAAAGACAGACAGAAAGAAAGAGAGACTTAGTCAAAGACAGGTGGTTAAAGTCGTCTCTAAGTGACCGCCACGGTTGACTTCACCTCAGAATCCAGACACAGGCTTCCCTCATAGTTCCTGGGCTGCGGCGGTTAAGTGACTCTGGGGAAGAGGAGAGGTTTATAACGTACACAGGGATTCCTCTGACATTTCAAACACAAATGGTGTCTGTGAGACAGCACACATGTCCTCACTCAGTGTCTGGGCATCCCCCAGAGACACCGACTCAGGGGAAATAAGTGCTGCCCCACTTGACCTTGTGTGTTAACCTATGACCCCACACCCCCCCAACCCCCAAACCCAGAGCCTGACCCTAACTCTCTCCTCAGACACATCGGGTCAGAAGTCATTTCATCAATGCATACTTTGTATGATTGTCCCCATTAGTGTTATTAAAAGTGGCAATATACTTGAAAGACTTTTCAGAGCAAAGACAGAACGAAATTGGCGACTAAATTACAGTTTTAAGAAAGAAGAAGCCAACATAATGGCAAAGAAGTAAAAGTATAAAATATATCAAAAAACACTATAACAATTTAAGTTGAGTTTCACATTCAACTCACTCACATTCAACTCAACTTTAAAAACGTACCTACAGACTTTTCTATAGACTTCTACTCGATAGAAGTTTATACTTTCTATAGACTATAGAATTAAATATGATCAAAGTTGGTTCTTATCACAGATCGTACCTTTTTGTGGTCGTAGTAGTAGTCAGCAGCCCCAGGTTATCCTATACTGCAGCGGTGGGAGCGCTAAAACACAAGTCTCACACACACACACACACTCACACACACACACACACACAGGTCCAGGTGTGCAAGAACGCACGATACTGTACATCCAGATCCAAACTCACTGCAAGTCTCCAAGGATCCAGTGCGCTGTGTTCACCATGATCATAATGTTTGCCTTGCCAATCACACACACACACACACACACACACACACACACACACACACACTCACTCCAACTTTGAACGTACGGTGACAGCGGCTCCGCTCAGTGATCGGGAGGATCTGTTGGAAAGATAGGAGCTCCAGCACCAGAGCGGCGGAAACAGCGCCCCCTGTCGCTCAGCCAGGTGTATGAGGGGACTGCCATTTGTATAGGAAGTATAGAAATGACAGATAGATAGATAGATAGATGGATGGATAGATAGATGGACAGATAGATAGAATATATTTGATATACTATGTTCTATATGGTATTTATTTGTATTTAATTCTATTTATTGAGCAAATACACAGTTCTATCTGCTGTCCCAGTGGTCCTGTTCTGTTCCTTCTCCACACATAACTTCGACACACATAATCTCAGGCTTAAATCTTAAATCACCTGCCTGAAAAGTGTCCTGCTCCGAGACTACACACGGAAGGTGCTGTTGCATGCATGCAAGCCCACCGCCTGTGTGTGTGTGTGTGTGTGTGTGTGTGTGTGTGTGTGTGTGTGTGTGTGTGTGTGTGTGTGTGTGTGTGTGTGTGTGTGTGTGTGTGTGTGTGTGTGTGTGTGGACCAGCACAGCACAACATAGGAAGTCCTTTGTCCCAAAGTCTTGACACTAGTGGTCACTAATCCTGGTGTCAGAAGACACAAGTCCTGTATTCTAGATACTGTATATAATGCACTGTGGGTCTGTATGTCTGGCCCTCTCTCTATCTCTGAACAAAGACTATCCATCCATCCATCCATTCTCGTCTGCTTATCTAGGGCCGGGTTGCGGTGGCAGCCAGCTAAGCAGGGCCCCCCAGGCTTCCTTCTCCCCAGCCACACTCTCTAGTTCCTCCTGGGGGATCCCGAGGCGTTCCAAGGCCAGACGAGATATATAATCCCTCCAGCGAGTTCTGGGTCTGTCTCCTCCCAGTTGGACGTGCCCGGAAAACCTCCAAAGGGAGGTTCCAGCACCCTGGAAAAAAACTTGAGCTGAGCAGTGTGATACCCCGATAATTGGAACACACCATCCGGTCCCCTTTTTTGAAAATGGGGACCACCACCCCGGTCTGCCATTCCACAGATACTGTCCCCGACCTCCACGCTACATTGACTAGGCGTGTTAGCCACGACAGCCCGACAATGTCCAGAGCCTTCAGCATCTCAGGGAGAATCTCATCCACACCTGGCGCCTTGCCACTGAAGAGCTTTTTGACTACTTCAGTGACCTCTACCAAGGATATGGGTGAGGCTTCCCCCGAGTCTTCAGACTCTGCCTCTTCCACAGAGGATGTACTGGTCGGGTTCAGGAGTTCCTCAAAGTGTTCTTTCCACCGCCCGACAATATCCTCAGTCTGGGTCAGCAGTTCTCCTCCCCGACTGAGCACAGCCTGAGCCAAACCATGCTTTCCCTTCTGAGTCGCCGGACAGTTTACCAGAACTTCCTTGAGGCCAACTGAAAGTCCTTCTCCATGGCCTCCCTGGGCCAACCAGGGGTCCTCCTTCTTCAGCCTGATGGCTTCCTTCACCGCTGGTGTCCACCAACAGGTTCTTGGGTTGCCGCCATGACAGGCACCAGCAGCCTTTTGACCACAGCTCCGAGCTGCAGCCTCTACAATGGAGGCTCTGAACAACCTCCCCCGGGATGCACGAGAAGTCCTTCCGGAGTTGGGAGTTAAAGACCCTACGGACAGGGGCTTCCACCAGACATTCCCAGTTCACCCTCACTACACGTTTGGGTTTACCAGGTCTGTCTGGCAGCCTCCCGCGCCATCTGACCAACTCACCCAACCTAGGTGGTGAACAGTTGACAGCCTCCTGCTCAAACTGAGTAGTCCAAAACATGCCGGCTAGCAGATCTGCTGATTGACGATTAGCAAAGTCGATTCAGCGGACCTTTGGGGCCTAGGGGTGGTCCGGTTACCAGGACACTTGTGGGACCACCTACGTATTCGAACATGGTGGTTTGTTATGGCCAGTCCATGCACTAGCCCACGAAGTCCAATAACAAAACACCACTCTGGTTCAGATCGGCCGTTCATTCCCAATTCCCTCCCCTCCCAGGTTTCTCCATCATAGCTTCACCGCTGTGACGTTGAAGTTCCACCAGTAGAGGCTATGGAGCCCCGGATGGAACCCTTTCCAGGATGCCACCCGAGGACTCCAAGAAGGCCGGATACTCTGAGCTGCTGTTTGGTGCGTAGGCACACACAACAGTCGCATGGAGGCGACCCTCTCGTCCACCGGAGAGAACTCCAACACAGCGGCGCTCAGCCGGGGACTTGTGAGTATCCCCACACCCGCCTGGCGCCTCACACCCTGGGCAACTCCGGAAAAGGAGAGGGTCCAGCCCCTCTCCAGGAGTTTGGTTCCAGACCCGGTGCTGTGCGTGGAGGTGAGCCCAACCATATCTAGTTGGTACCGCTCCACCTCCCGCACCAGCTCCGGCTCCTTCCCCGCCAGTGAGGTGACGTTCCACGTCCCTAGAACCAGTCGGCGATGCCGGGGATCCGCACGCCCAGGACCCGCTTTTGCCTACCGCCCGGTATATTGGATGAGAACTAAACAGAGAAAGTATCGAAGTGAAAAGGAAAGAAAGATATCCATATATCTTTCTATCAATTGATCTATCTAGCCATCTATCTCTGTCTGTCTGCCCGTCTATCAATCTATCGATCTATCAATCTATAAATCTCTCTATCCCTCTATATATCCATCAGTCCTCCATCAGTCCTCATCACGTCATCACATCATCGTTCCCAGGAATTCCTCTTTATCTGTGGTGTTTCCAAACTGCCAGTCATGGATGAACAAGCCCCCTCCCCCACCCCACCAATTAAAGCAGCGTTAATGAACTGCTGCTCCGGATCAACCACCCAAAGTGTGGCTTCAGACCAGACATGCAGAGGAAGGCTGTCCTCGACCTGTCATGGAACAAAAACAGTCGAGGCCCTGATGTTAGATGTACACATGGCTCCTCTCAAGGGATCCCGTCTCCAATCACCACCAAAGGACGGTTAGAAATGTTAAACATTTTTGCCTTCTTGCCTGAAAAAAGCCTCTGAGTGACTACATACACAACACAACACACATTCTTTATCGCACATTCTAGAGTATTATGTGGTCGTAATATACTTTATTACCCCACAAATACCATTCTGTCACTGTACTGACCAGAATACCATACAAAACATGTATCAGTATGTGAGCACATGATTGACTTTTGACATACATATATTGACATACTTTCTTATATATAACTCATGTCTCGAACAAAGACGGAGAAAAGGAGAAAATAGCAGGATCATTGTCCAGATAGATTATCTGAATGGCTCAGCTCAACCTTATGAGTGGACGTGACTCACTTGGGAAAAGGTAATGGAGGCGGAACTCATATTTCAGTCATATAACACGTATGGCCTTGCTAGAACACAATATCGGTGTAAACATCGCCATGAAACGTATAGGCAGGCCTGTGTTCCCTTTCCACTGGCCATCCAGCAATGCCCTGTTTCCGCCGTGTTCATAATGTTGAATATTATCAGCCGCGTGGTAAAGCATCACCCCTCAGACTCAATGAATCCTCACAGGATTGATTAAAAACCCGGGGGGGATTGGAGTTCTCTGAGGCCAGGCATTTAAGACGCTCGCATGTTCACACGGCCGATTATAGACACAATGTCGTGTGGGAACAGTGACACATTGTTCCCATGGGTGGCCCGCGATAGTTTACCGTTGAAACAATATGAAACGTGAAGCGTTGTGTTGCGTTGACATTTTAATCCCTGGATTTGCTGACGCAGCAGTTTGTTTCAGTCGTCACTGTTTTTATCAACAGCAACATTCACCCAAAGTTCTGTCTAGCCGAGTAGCTCGGGTCCTGAGAACAAGTCCTCAGGGATCCTTTACCTGCGGCAGGCGTAAAGGGATTTAATGCATTACTTAGCACATAGTTCACTGACAGTGCGTCCCACACAGAGGGATCTCTTATAACGCCGAGGAGGAAAGCGGAGACAAGCCCCTTTGGAAATGATTCATCCCGGTGGGGCGTGTAACACTGTAAATGTGGGCTGTACTTGACGGAGAACCGCTGGTTGCTCTTGCTCTCTCCCTCTCTCTCTCCCGCTCCCTCTTCCCCTCCTCCTCCCTCCCTCCCTCCCTCTCTCTCCTTTCTCTCCCCCTCCTCTCTCCCTCCCTTCTTCCCTCCCTTCCCTCTCTCCCTCTCCCCTCTCTCTCTCTCTCTCTCCTCTTCTCTCCTCTCTCTCCTCCCCCCCCCTCCTTCCCCTCCTCCCTCTCCTCCCTCTCTCTCTCTCCCCTCTCTCTCCCCCTCCCTCCCTCCCTCTCTCTCTCCTCTCTCTCTCCCCCCTCTCTCTCTCTCCCTCCTCTCTCCTCCCTTCCCTCTCCCTCTCTCTCTCGCGCTCTCTCTCTCTCTCTCTCTCTCTCCTCTCTCTCTCTGTCTCTCTCCTCTCTCCCCCTCTCCTCCTCTCTCTCTCCCGCTTCCCCCCCCTCCCCTCCCCTCCTCTCTCTCTCTCTCTCTCTCTCTCTCTCTCTCTCTCTCTCCTCTCTCTCTCTCTCCGCTCTGTCTCTCTTCTCTCTCATTCCTGTCTTATTTCTCGCACTCTCCACTTGCACACACACGCCGCACACGCACACACACACACACACACACACACACACACACACACCACACACACACACACACACACCACACACACACACACACACACACACAACACACACACACACACACACACACACACACACACACACACAACCCGAGTCAACGTCATGGCCTCCAGCCTCATCCAGGAGAGAGGACTCCGGCTGGTCCTGGCATCGTGGAGGCGGTGTCTGACAGGGCAGGGAGGGTCTGCTCATGTGGGCTACGTCCTCTCTGTCTATCCCCCTCCTCACCCCACCACCCCACCACCACTCACCCCGCTTGCCCTTCCCTCGCTTCAAGACGTGACTTGCACTCACTCTCACACACACTCTCACACACACACACACACGCATGCGCACACACGCATATTAGTCGCGAGCAAAACAAACAATAAAACACCAGGAGTCTATCAAGAGTTCAGTTAGTTTGGCAGGACGCTGGGCTGCTGTCAGCCACATCGTGTGTGCAGATGGACACGCGATGTGGAATTCTCGAGCTGCTGCTGCTGCTGCTGTGTCTTCCACCGACACTCCCTCCAATCAGTCTGGAAGGAATTCCTGAGTCTTCCTGGAAATGGAATGAACGCAATTATAGTGTGTTGTTGTTGTTGTTGTTGTTGTTGTTGTTTTAATGTTAGGAAATCTTTCTTCCTGGCATGCTTTTTCTGCCGTTGTGTCTCCAGAATGATCAACTTAGATCTCTCTAGTCTTGACTCTCCTTCCGTTTTCCCCCCTCTCTCTCTCCCTCTCTCCCTCTCTCTCTCTTTCTCTCCTCTCCCTCTCCCTCCTCTCTCTCCTCTCCTTCTTCTTCTTCTCCCCCCCCCAGGAAGCGGCAGCTGCAGTTCCTGCTGGAGGGCCGCGGGCGGAGGGCCGGCCTGAGCCCCGAGGAGCTGCGGGAGAACGGCAAGCTGCTGGGGGAGGGGCTGAGCAGGGCCCTGTTCAACTACCCGTGTCGGGACGCCAGCACCGCCGACAGCCCCGAGGTCCGGCGCGCCACACACACACACGCACAACACACGCACACACGCACACACACCGACACACACACACACACACCTCCCCTCTCCCGCCTCACCTCACACCTTTCGTCAAACTCGTCACCTCCTCTGCGTGTTTTTGCACCTTTGTCGACGTGCGAGAATGTACTCGTGTGTGCCTCGCCGCCGCCACCCCTGGGGTTTCGCAAGCGCCAGCATCCCCACCGTCCCCATGCCCCCTCCTTCTCCTCCTGTCGATAAGGTCTTATCTGCTACGCTGCTGCCATCGGTGGTGACTGACTTTGGCTGGGTGACTAACGATTCTGCTACGTCTCTTGTTACGCTAAAGGATGCTCTAGATAGACCCTGTAGATACCGTCTCTTCAAACAGCCTCATTCTTTGCTTTTACTGTGATATCATTTTTTTATATCAGCGTGTGCAGACATTTGTCAAGAATGGAACGTGTTGCGATAAGTGAAGGCTTTTGGGTCTTTGGAGCCTTTAGATAACCCTCTTAAAAGATCTAAGCAACAATACATCCATCAGTAGACTCATGTTCTCAAGCTACTATTGTCATACAGTCGTACTCATTTTAATGTCTCTCAGGATAAATGGAGACCATAAACCTTTTTTTAGTTTACTGCAGTACTAAACTAACCAATGATCGTCACAGCAGTAGCACATTTCAACGCAACGCATTACAATCCGATCATTTCTGACAGATAATTTGACAAAGTTCTCATTCAAGGTCATTCACATGTCATGACCTCAGCAAATCAAGCCTGGTTTCTACCTCGGGGTCGGTATAATTTGGTATTGCTAACGCGGTGGGTGTCGTTGTCCTCCTCCCCTCAGGAGGGCGCTGTGGAGTCGTCGGAGCGGGCGGCCACCACGAGGCAGTACCTGCAGGAGCTGGTGCAGCAGGCGTCGGACACCAACCTGAAGGGCGAGGCGCTGCACCAGCTGTGGCCCTCCCTGTTTGCGGAGATGGTGCGGGACTGTGTGTTGGACATGAGGGACCCCTCGGCCTACAGGCAGGCCTGCCTCTACAGAGTCTCCCAGAACAAGTGAATGGGACCAGCCATGCGTACGCACACATAAACACACACACACACACACTCACACTGGAGCATACACAAACACAGAGACCACACAACACATGCAACACACACACACACACAGATACACACACACACAACACACACACACACACACAACACACACACGCACACACACAACAGCTGCACAAACACACACACACCAACATACGCGAGGCGACACAGGTGGCAAGCGGCAGAGGGCTGTTTGGAAATAGATTATATCTGCTTGCGTATCCGTGACCACAGCCTGCAGACTTCTGTGGAGGAATGTTCTGGAGACGAACCTGAGGCTAGCACGCCCCGATTGCATTGAATGTCCATTCTCACTCGAAAAAAAAACCAAAAAAAGAAATCTGTCGTAGATGCTTTGTCTCCTGTCACGTTTCTGGTGATATGCAGTCAGCGACGCACCTCAGCAGCCTTTCAGAGAGAGACCTCATCTGACACCATAACTGTCTTTGTCTCGAGAAATAAAACCGAATAAAAACCACTGTCTCCCCGGAGACCAAAAAGACTTCGGCAGCAACACTTCAGCACTTCTCTGTGTCTTAACCCGCCGCCACACATCTCTCTCACCCACACCTGCCTGACGAGAAAGGCACCTTTAACTGACAACCTCCTATATCCTTTCTTTTTCTTTTTTTCTTTTTCTGATGACCTCTTTGTCCGGTTTTCTGTATGTACTTAGGATTAAACTATTCCCTATCACACGTGGTTACTCTGTTTTCCATGAACTATATAGATATGATAGATTAAGAAGAAGAGACTACGAGATCAATGCTTTCATTGGTGGACAAATTGAAATCAAGTCAGTGGGTTCATTGGTTTACCTATACCTATCCTTTTAAATCAGACAAAAACGGGTAGAAAATCGACGTAACTCATCCCATGAATGAGAGTTTTAAATGCAGGGCATTTTAAATGCATTGGTTCGGCTTCTCTTTTGCCAGCTCTTTTGAACAAACGTCTTCTGACAGGATGTCTCATGTTGAAGCGCAGAGACCTTATTAACACCTCACAGAGCACAGAGTTCTACAGGGGGTGATGGGGATGGTGGTGGTGGTGTACGAGGTGGTGTCGGTGTCAGTGGGGGATGGGGGATTATCCCACAGGAGGAGTGACTGCTGGTCCCTGCTCTGCGTGTGGGAGGACCAGAATCCCGTGAAGGGGGTCCTCCGAGGTTGGCGTTGAGGCCCAGGGCCCCTGGAATGTCCCCGCAGGCAGAGAGCTGGGCCTCCGCTGCAGCAACTGGTCCCGATCGGCAGCCCCAGCCCCCACGCTGGAGCCATCCTGCACACACGGTGAAAAGCCTCATAGAGAACATAATAATATGTTCTCTATTGGCATGGGAATTGAGGTGTTTAAACATGTGCTTGAAAAAGGAATGTAAAAAGTGTATAAAGGGAACACATGCTTCTGAAACATTTCTTACACATACAAAATATACAAAATAACACGCATACAAAATAATAATGTTAGCGTTTTCATCAATAATTTTAAGTACAAAGATTCTCTCCTTCATAGGCCCCTCAGGGTTGGAAATTTTTCAAGAACAATAAACCGCTTGTCATGCTTGTCAAAGGGCAAATATGTCGCTTAAACTAACTTAAACTAAAAAAACTGGGAAAGTTTCATGGGGAGGATTTCAGGAGGTCACTGACACGCGGAAGTATGCAAACCACTCGTGGCACTAAACCATTATCTCCACTCAAGAGAAGAGTCCTGAATTTACAGAGAGTCTACCAAAGGACTACTGCAAGTCAACGGCAGCCAATTGCAACAGCAGACACCTGTGGTTATGTGAAATGCTCTCAAATTGCAGGTCGACACATTTTAAGCGTGAACCGAAGGAAATGTTCAGTCAACACCAGCAAACCACCAGCAGACAGACCCAGCAAAGTGTTATTCCACTCAAGTACTTTTGGAGCAGGAACACTTTTAGACCAACAGTGATTATGATCTGGACAGTATTTGGATTGACATTTTGAAACTTAATAGTTCAGTGTATATCTGTGAACTTTTTTATATCGCACGTTTCAAAAACTAGTAAACTCAAAAAGTACTTTACAAAGACATACAGTACAAACGAGAAAAGTTACCAGATAAAAATAATGAATAGAGTTATAATGACAAGCAAGGTATGAATGACTAAAACACATCAAAGCAAGTAAAGTAAAAACGGAAAAAGAAATGTTTCAAGAGAAATATTTTAAAGAAGAAACAGAGCCAGTCGCGTTGGTCATGGTCTGAGACAAATTATTATGATTATTATTATTATTTTATATCTCGAACAGAAAGAGACACACATGGATTTGCCTTAAAAGAAGTTGGATCTTCAGATCACATCAGATGCTGGAGTAAACTGACATGTGTGTTGTTGTCGTTGTTGTTGTTGTTGTGGTATTTTAACTCTTGTTGTCTGGGGAACAGTTCTTCTGGTATAAGTTTCATGTTGGACTCGACTCCCTCGGGCCCTTCACCGATCACTGTGGAATCAAAGCGAGTCCAATCTCACCACAGTGGAACAACACACAGGGGTGTTTGGGTGTGGGGACCACAGCAACACTGTCCTCGAACCCGAGACCTGAGCTACGAAAGAGAGGGAGAGAGAGGAGAGAGAGAGAGAGAGGAGAGAGGGGAGGGGAGAGAGAGAGAGAGGGGGGGGGGGGGGAGAGAGGGAGAGGGGGGAGAGGAGAGGGGGGGAGAGAGGGAGAGAGAGGAGAGAGAAGAGGGAGAGGAGAGAGAGAGAAGAGGGAGGAGGGAGGGAGGAGAGAAGAGAGAGAGGAGAGAGAGAGAGAGAGAGAGAGAGGGAGAGGGAGAAGGGAAGGGAGGGAAGAAGGGAGGGAGAGAGAGAGGGGGAGAGAAGCGAGAGAGAGAGGGAGGGAGGGAGGGAGGGCGGGCAGGAGGGGAAGAGGGAGCGGGAGAGAGAGAGGGAGAGAGCAAGAGCAACCAGCGGTTCTCCGTCAAGTACAGCCCACATTTACAGTGTTACACGCCCCACCGGGATGAATCATTTCCAAAGGGGCTTGTCTCCGCTTTCCTCCTCGGCGTTATAAGAGATCCCTCTGTGTGGGACGCACTGTCAGTGAACTATGTGCTAAGTAATGCATTAAATCCCTTTACGCCTGCCGCAGGTAAAGGATCCCTGAGGACTTGTTCTCAGGACCCGAGCTACTCGGCTAGACAGAACTTTGGGTGAATGTTGCTGTTGATAAAAACAGTGACGACTGAAACAAACTGCTGCGTCGGCAAATCCAGGGATTAAAATGTCAACGCAACGCAACGCTTCACGTTTCATATTGTTTCAACGGTAAACTATCGCGGGCCACCCATGGGAACAATGTGTCACTGTTCCCACACCACATTGTGTCTATAATCGGCCGTGTGAACATGCGAGCGTCTTAAATGCCTGGCCTCAGAGAACTCCAATCCCCCCCGGGTTTTTAATCAATCCTGTGAGGATTCATTGAGTCTGAGGGGTGATGCTTTACCACGCGGCTGATAATATACAACATTATGAACACGGCGGAAACAGGGCATTGCTGGATGGCCAGTGGAAAGGGAACACAGGCCTGCCATACGTTTCATGGCGATGTTTACACCGATATTGTGTTCTAGCAAGGCCATACGTGTTATATGACTGAAATATGAGTTCCGCCTCCATTACCTTTTCCCAAGTGAGTCACGTCCACTCATAAGGTTGAGCTGAGCCATTCAGATAATCTATCTGGACAATGATCCTGCTATTTTCTCCTTTTCTCCGTCTTTGTTCGAGACATGAGTTATATATAAGAAAGTATGTCAATATATGTATGTCAAAAGTCAATCATGTGCTCACATACTGATACATGTTTTGTATGGTATTCTGGTCAGTACAGTGACAGAATGGTATTTGTGGGGTAATAAAGTATATTACGACCACATAACACTCTAGAATGTGCGATAAAGAATGTGTGTTGTGTTGTGTATGTAGTCACTCAGAGGCTTTTTTCAGGCAAGAAGGCAAAAATGTTTGACATTTCTAACCGTCCTTTGGTGGTGATTGGAGACGGGATCCCTTGAGAGGAGCCATGTGTACATCTAACATCAGGGCCTCGACTGTTTTTGTTCCATGACAGGTCGAGGACAGCCTTCCTCTGCATGTCTGGTCTGAAGCCACACTTTGGGTGGTTGATCCGGAGCAGCAGTTCATTAACGCTGCTTTAATTGGTGGGGTGGGGGAGGGGGCTTGTTCATCCATGACTGGCAGTTTGGAAACACCACAGATAAAGAGGAATTCCTGGGAACGATGATGTGATGACGTGATGAGGACTGATGGAGGACTGATGGATATATAGAGGGATAGAGAGATTTATAGATTGATAGATCGATAGATTGATAGACAGGCAGACAGACAGAGATAGATGGCTAGATAGATCAATTGATAGAAAGATATATGGATATCTTTCTTTCCTTTTCACTTCGATACTTTCTCTGTTTAGTTCTCATCCAATATACCGGGCGGTAGGCAAAAGCGGGGTCCTGGGCGTGCGGATCCCCGGCATCGCCGACTGGTTCTAGGGACGTGGAACGTCACCTCACTGGTGGGGAAGGAGCCTGAGCTGGTGCGGGAGGTGGAGCGGTACCAACTAGATATGGTTGGGCTCACCTCCACGCACAGCACCGGGTCTGGAACCAAACTCCTGGAGAGGGGCTGGACCCTCTACTTCTCCGGAGTTGCCCAGGGT